>VDFB02257635.1:131179-230665 GCA_007258455.2 Sequoia sempervirens | reverse complement strand
TATGTTCCTCTAGCTGCCACCAAGTGGACGTGAAACCCCACAAATGCATAACAGCACACTAAGCCTTGGTATTACTACTATAGGGGTGCATTGTGAAGCATTGGCCTAAATCAATTAACCATGTCTCAGCTTCCAACCCTCCTCCAGAGCCATCGAAGGTAGGTGGATGAGCTCTCTTCAAATCCCTCATATGGCCTGCTAATAAAGCATCCCGATCAACTGAAGCTCCCCTATGCCTTGGAGACCTTTCTCTTTCTCTCTCAAATTGTTGATCCCCATCAGGACTAGGGCCCAATCTATCAAGAAGCTCACCCAGAAAATGTTGCAACTGACCATCCAACCCTAGCTATTTTGGGTTTTGTCCACCACCCGACGGATTGTTCTAAGAATTTTGTTGCTCCTCAGACTCAGGGCCATGAGAACTTGGTGGTGAAGGACTCGGTTGGTTGGCTCCACGGCCACCACCTCAGCCTCTTCCTCGGCCTCTACCTCTACCTCTACCTCTACCTCTAGGCATGCTTTTGCACAACAAGACAAAGGTACACATAAGCTCAAGAGCCAAAATGCAAAGGTTGCCTAATGGACAAAACTACCTAGAGACCCCAACGTTCGCAACCTTGGCTCTGATACCAAGTTGTAACGCCCACTGTGCAAACCCCAAAGAACAACCACATAAAAAGCACACAATTTTTTTTTAAAACAAATAATCAATATACAAATATTAAATAATCATATACATAATCATATACTTCATTTCCTTTCAACACAAATGACATAACCAACTTTGTTCTTTGGGGCACGCGAGGTCACATCAAATTAAACATTATGAATATCAACGCAAAGATACCATATGAATAATAAGGAACTATAAATGCCAACATAACATGAATTCATAGATTCCATCATAAAGTAATACCATGAGGAATCACATAGCCAAATAAAGATACAAAGTTGATAACTACATTACATCTTTCAAATTATACATCATATCCATTTAGTTTACATCATGGTTCCTAATCATGTGGGATGAATACAATGTGTGGTCAAAAATAATATGTGTAAATGAATTGAAATAAAATACTATTTCAGCACACCAATAAGGTCCATTGTATCAAAACAAAGCGAAAGAAGTAAGTAAATGCAAACTCAATATTCTGCTTCGATTGTCATCCTATCATTCTCTATCTTTAGTGTTTTTGTCGATTCCAGCTTTTATTCTCAGATTGTAGGCTAGGCTCAACAAATTGTCTTCCTAAAGAACGAGATTCAAATGTGATGCATGATGCAAGATTAAGCTATGATATGAAATAAGACTAATATGCTTGAAATAACCATGATGCTATGATAAATGAATACTAAATGGATTAAATGCATGAACTCTAATTAATTGCCTATTACCAATGCTTGGATTCACACATGTATTTATAGAGTTTTTCGATTGATTTTGATTGGCTGATATGATCAATGGTTGTGATAATTCCTGGCAAATCGAATGGCTGAAGATAAATGAAACTGAAGAGAAAATAGAAGAAACCTAAAAACAAGATCTTTCTATTTTTATGAAAGATGAAAAGATAAGAAGATAAGAAATCATCTTTCTTTAAAAGAATAAAGGAAAGATTTAAAAGCTGATAAATAATGAATTAAAAATCCAATTATTTATTTGTGGATGACATTATTTCTTAATTAAATAAAATATTTAATTAAACTTTAAAAAGCAGAAAAGTTTGTGATAAGAAAAGCTTTTAATCACGGATTTTTAGAAAAATAGATCATAATTATTTGAAATTATGATGTAAACTTTCGAGAAGATTTCACAATTAAATAAAATATCTAATTGTGATTTAGAAAGAAAGCATAAGATATTTAATTAAATAAGGTTTATTTAATTAAATCACATTTATGAAATTAATTAAATGAAATATTTAATTAATTAGAAGAAGAATTAAAATAGAAGAAAGAGAAATATTTAAACTTAATTAAATCGAAAGATTTAATTTAAATTCAAGCAGTGATAGTATAGGTTTAAATAGGTAGGTATGTAGTGACATAGGAGATGGGATTCAGTAGGACATATGAAAATAATTAAATAAAATAGAGATTTATTTATTACAAAGAAAGGAAATAAGATGAATGAACAAGAAAATATAATTAAATTAATTAAATTTAATCGCCAATAGCCGAGACTTTTGAGGCATTCGACAAATATTTAATTAATAAATGGGATTATAGACATGACCATTTTTATGCATATACATTTTGCCCCTCTTTGAAGTGATGTGTGAAACGCATTGCTTCAAAGAAACTAAAAAAAAAAATTGCCCCTGATATGTTTCCGATTTTTGATGTCGATGATGCCCCCTCGGGAGATAAATCACGGAAGATGATGTCGAGAATGATAGGGAAATAGTGATTTAGCTCCCGATAGATGATGTTTATGATGGCCTGGTGAAAAATGTCATAACTCCCACCCTAAAAGACCCTTATAAGGTAAAAAGGGGTAAAATGAATTGTCATTTTCACCCTGTTGCTACAGTAAAAAGTGAGCTCTGATAGTGACTTGGCGAGATGGAGATCCCATTGCACAAGCATAGATTCAAGCGAGCACACCGATACCAGAGACCAGCTGCGTATGGACCACCGGTGAGTGATTCCAACCATTTTTTATTGCAAATTTTGCATTTTGAATCAATTTTTCAAATGTTTTAAATCGAATTTCAGTTTTTTTCACACGTTTTAGCACATATAGGAAAATTTTTAGCGCATTTCACAAATTCTTTAGCGCATATAGGAAATTCTGTAGCGCATATAGGAATAGGGTAAAAATTGATCCTTTAGCGCATCCGATAGATAGAGTTGCGCATTTAGGCTAGAATCAGCAAGGTTGATCCTGTAGCGCTTCTAGGGCACAGAGTTGCGCATCTAGGGCTAGGGTTTTGAAATTGTGAGAGTTGCGCATATGAGAGATAAAGTGGCACATCCGCAAGATAGAATAGCGCATCCCGAGTTTTAGCGCATATAGGAAAAAAATTTAGCGCATAGGAGAAAATCTTTAGCGCATTTGTGTTTTAGCGCATATGGGCAACATAATTGTGCATTTAGGAAAATTTTCCACATAATGCTTGTGTTATGAAAAATGATGATTTAAATTGCTTCCTTAGTCAATAGATAGATGGATTGTAGTATCATCATGCTAATATGATAGAAAATCTGGTAGAAAACGGATAACTTTGCTTCCAAAATAGAAAACAAAGAGTAGATAGCTGATAACTTTGTGACAAACAACAAAGAGTAAAATGATTGATTGATTGATTTGTGTTTGATAATGTTGCTTCTCGCGATTGAAAAACAAAGAGTAGATGTTTGATAAATTTGTTTTCTGTGATAGAAACCAAATAGTAAAATGAGGATATAAATTTGCATTCATGATTGAAGTACAAAATAGAAAATGATTTGTGTGTTGATAAATTTGCTTTCCTGAAAAGAAAAAAAAATAGTAAATGATGATGGAGTAGATTGATTTGACATTCAGAAAGATTGATGTAGTACTTGATATGGGTCAGTGATATGTTTTGTTGGCTAGATAAATCACATGATATGAGTATGATTTGATGTGTGCTTCTGATGATCAAACAAAATAGGAGGCTTTTAAAAGCCTCTAGATTAGAGAGTGGTTCCCACTATGTTGGGAGCGGATAGGAGAGCTTACCCCGACTGAGTTACAGTTGATAGAGGATTGTGGATTGGGACCTTTGTTGGCAATGTCACGAGGCATTCAGGCCAACAGGGGGCTATTGACCGCTTTGGCAGAGAGATGGCATTCGGAGCATAACACCTTTCACTTGCTGACGGGTGAGATGAGTGTGATGCCTAAGGATGTATACAGGATTCTTGGGCTCCCAGTTGTTGGTGCCCTTGTGGTTTACAACCACAAGGAGATTGGTGGTACCGAGGCGTTATAGTAGATATGTGGCAATTTGAGCATATGTGGGTATTGGATAGACTAGGAGGATTTTAGCAGGTATCCAGCTTTAGTTGTTGTGTTGGCTACATTTGTCGGAGGCTTCCTTGGACTGGACCATCAGTCGAAGGGATTCGCAGTTGGTTGGGGTAGGATGCTGGAATGGATGATTACACAGCCACAGAGGTTTTCCTAGGGGAGCTGTGTCTTGGCGGACATGTATCATGATCTCCACCAGGTTGTATACAGAGGATCCACTAGCTTGGCGAGTGGGGTGACGCTGCTACAGATTTGGGCGTGGGAGCACATTGCAGTCATGAGACCTCTTTGCACGAGAGATAGGCCAGTAGGGAGGCCCTATGTGTATGCATATTCTGGTGCAGTTGTCCAGCAAAAGCTGGGCAAGGTAGAGTATTGGTGATGGGTTTTGGATGACATCGATGCAGTGATATGGAGACCCTACACAGACTGCGAGGCATGGGCGACTGATCACTTAGAGATGCCATTTGTCTGCAGGCTGCGATATCTGATAGGGAAGACCCCCTTTATCATTGAGAGATTTTTGGCATTACGAGTGCTGAGATAGTTTGGATTCACACAGGGGATGCCCCAGGGCGTTACTCATTATGGGCAACGCAAGGGGGATCCAGGATGGGGACCATGCATTGGATATGAGGTAGCATATATAGAGTATTCCACCTTATAGCTTGAGGTATGGACTGACAGGCCAGAGGTGCAGGATGCAGGGATGACGGATGATTATGCACAGTATTTTCATACGCATCCATTTCCATGATTTACAGTGCCAAATGAGCCACGGGCTATTGGGGTAGTGCCATAGCCAGGGGCAGGGATACAGGGGGATGTGGACAGTGGAGAGCAGGCTATGGGTGAAGGAGAGGAGGAGGGATAGGAGGAGGAGGGAGAGGAGAGTGAGGAGAACGGAGATGGAGGGGAGGAGGACAGCTCAGATGATGGGGATGATGGGGATGATGGGGATGAGGAGAAGTAGCAGAAGTTGGACAGTCTGGGCAGAGCACAGATTCTTCGGCAAGCCAGATCTGGTGGCAGACCTCGGACAGTGATTTGAGTGTCATCCTCTTCTCAACAGGCACAGATAGATACATTGCAGGGTCAGGTCCAAACCTTTCAGGGATAGCAGGCACAGCTACAAAGCCAGCTAGCTCAAGCTTAGAGTATGATAGTGCAGTTATAGGCACAACTTGGACAGGCCCAGACACATATACAGACTCAGGCTCAGGCACAGGTACAGGCTCAGATGCCTGCCCCTGATTCCCAGGTGGCACAGTTGGTAGTAGAGAGGGATGCTCTTAGACGGCAGGCACTGGAGGCCGAGGGTGTGGCTCAGAGACTTATGGGTACCGTAGAGAGTACCTCATTACGGGAGGCCATTACAGAGGGATTTGAGGTAGCTAGAGAGGCCGAGTATTATAGGGTTCGATATGAGGAGCTATGCCCTCCTGAGTGGTGAGAGCCTTATCCCCGTTCACATAGTAGGACCAAGACCTGATCACGGACATCGACACATGGCAGAGAGGTTACAAGGCCTCGACGAGATCTTGATGCAGGTACGAGTGGCAGGCCGCCTCCTTTCGAACCAGCGCCTTCAGGGGCATCCACTAGCTAGTTGTTCGAGGTTGATATATTTTGCACATATGCAGGGCATGTATTGATTTTTTGATTATATCTCATGTATTATGTTTTGAACTTTTTAGCTTCATTTGGACCTTGGAATTTTGTATGATTTTGATGAGCGATGATATGCAACGGCGATGTTTTTGGTGGTGATATGTTTATGCATTTTGTGATGTGATATGGATGTTACTTTTATGCATGTATGATATGAGATGAATTTTTGATATGTTTTTATTGTATTTGTGGACTAATCTTATGATGCAAGATGATCTAATGATATGATGCAAATGGATGATGTTGATGTAATGATTTGTCTTATACCTTGTCCTAGGTCATAATTACACCTTAGTTAAGTTTACTTAGGGACCACATAGGAGGTTGTTGGAGAATTTCCACTTTTGGTGGACTTGACATGTCATTACCTCATCATTTCCACCTTTTGTGGACACATCATGTGATTATCTCTCCATCTTTGGTGGAGTGATAACTCTTCCTAGTTGTCTCATGTCATAAGATTCTGACACTTGTCATAATCTTATGCCCTCCTATGTTCTCACCTTGGCTATATAACCAAGGGGTCTCTCATTTGTAATCAATCATAATCATGATCATCTCATATCAATGACATTGAATACTATTTATTCTTGTCATAATATCTCTCTCTCTTTTCTTGTGCTTTCCATTTGGTCCATAGATCTTGGGTGGCAGCCATAGCCAATTCTAACATGGTATTAGAGCTTTTAGAGTGCCTTTAGTTAGTCATTTGGAGAGATTCTTGGAGGGTTCCACTTTTGGCCTTGTGTTGTAGGTGAATTTTGGGAGCTTGTTGCATCAGATCTGAGCTCACCATTGCATCCAGAGTGTCCAAGATAGTCAGATTTGTCTTTTGTTTCGTCTCAGTTGGACATTGGAGGCCAAATCTGCAAAGGGTTGAAGATTGGAGGTGGTCGCCAGATCCAGGAGGTAGCTGCCACTTCGAAGCATTTTCAGCCGAAAAGGACATCAACATTGCATCCAGAAGGGCCAAAAACCCCTAAATCGACCGCTAAATTGTCCCAATTCCAGCAAGTTGCTCCTGGGGCAAATTTTAGCAAATGTCAGACGGCCCCACCGCCAGTACCTATTTTTTCAATTAAAAATAAAATATTTTTATTTTCCGGAATTGTTTTTAAACTTATTGCACCCGCAAAATTCTTCGGTTTTAAAATCAAAGTTTTTTAAAAATAAATATAATAAAATTTTGAAGTTTTTGTATTGAACCTCACAGATTTAGGAAAATCATTAAACGCGATCCGCAAAATACGGCCCCCATGTCTGGCATAGGTGCAATTACCAGTGGTTCGGCAGTAGGGCGGGTAAATTACCCCGACCGCCAATGCCCTTTGTCGACGCTGGGACCCCTTTGTTGGTCTCCCTCAGAATTCTTTATTTTAAAGTTTTTAATTAAAACTTTTTAATTTGTTTTAAAGTTTTTTGTAAAAAACTTTTATATATGTTTTTTAATAAGTTTTTAAAAATAAATAAAATTTTTTAATAAAGTTTTACTTTAATATTTTATATTAAAGTTTTTTAATAATTAAAAATCAACAATTTTCTTTTATTAAAACTTTAATAAAAGTTTTTTTAAAAATAAAACAAAATGTTTTTTTCTTATTATAAATAAAGTTTTTATAAAACATAATTCTCTTTCTTTTATTATTTTAATAAATTTTGGAATAAATAAAGTTTTTAAATTAAACTTGTAATTAAGTTTTTTTTAAAACAATTCATGCTTAATAAGAAAATCTGGGAAAATTATTTTGCCTCCCGATCGAGCCTTGTCTTGGACCATTTGTTCCTCTAATCGGCAGTCAATAGGGGTCAGTTGCCCCTACCGACATCCACCTGGAGGGCTTTCTTCATGGTCTTCAACTTTGGGTTTCTTTGGTTGGCTTCTTCATCAACATTTCCAGATTTGCATCATGATCATTGTAGTTCTCCTCTTTCTAATGTTGTAATCGCACTAAAATAAAGTGCCACAATCTTCTATTTCAGTGTACTATGTCATGTTCTGTATGCTTCTTTGGATTGATCTATGTATCTAGTGTTAGTTCCTATATACTCAGCGTATGCAACAGCTGGTTACCCATGCATTTCGGTGAGATGGACTAATCACCATATAGACTCCTATTTTGGAAGCACTCTACCTGTCTTCAGAAGTTTGGTTCTACATCCAGAGACTTGGTGCATGGCTCCAGTGAGACTTGGATTGTACAATTTGTGCATGGCTCCAGTGAGACACATGGATTGTACCAATTTGCTATTGATGGGCATTCAGTTGATGCTCCTGCAGTTGTCTTCTTGGTTCCAACCTTATTCCTGTTGCAGTGTGGATTCTTCTACAGTTCTTCATTGACAAATTCTGCAGTTATTCTTGAGTTGACAGATTCAGCTCAGTCACCAATTATGTGGCATCTTCTATAGTTGTACATGATTCCTTCTATTAGTGCTTTGCACAGTTTGACATTTCTTTTGGAACAACATTTGGAGGACTCATCATCATCCTTGGTCCGCTCTACTTCAGCTTTCACATTGTTCTACATTCTCTCCTTCTTCAGTTTAGATTGGGAACTCTTGACATTGTGACATTTGAGCAGTGACTCTCCATTGAGGGGGGGTTGCATGGACTATCTCTTATGGGGGGGACTTTTTCCTCACTTGAGGTTTTATCCTTCCTAGAGCATGATTCCTATTTTGTTTCTCTTTTGGGGAGGAGTTTTGTCCCATGTGGTTTTCTCCTTTTCTCCATTTTATGAGAGATTGCATTGTGTGTACATGGGTACCTAACATGGCCTAGTAGCCAGGACCCATCTTGCATTGTTTGCATTTGTGTACATTCTCCCTAAGTTGCACTTAAGGGGGGGTGTTGGTGTAATTAAATGTCTTGTACCTTGTCTTAGGTCATAATTACACCTTAGTTAAGTTTACTTAGGGACCACATAGGAGGTTGTTGGAGAATTTCCACTTTTGGTGGACTTGACATGTCATTACCTCATCATTTCCACCTTTTGTGGATACATCATGTGATTATCTCTCCATCTTTGGTGGAGTGATAACTCTTCCTAGTTGTCTCATGTCATAAGATTTTGACACTTGTCATAATCTTATGCCCTCCTATGTTCTCACCTTGGCTATATAACCAAGGGGTCTCTCATTTGTAATCAATCATAATCATGATCATCTCATATCAATGACATTGAATACAGTTTATTCTTGTCATAATCTCTCTCTCTTTTCTCGTGCTTTCCATTTGGTCCATAGATCTTGGGTGGCAGCCATAGCCAATTCTAACAAAATGGATGATGTTGATGTAATGATTTGTGATGATGTAGATATGAGTTGTGGATTTTTGAATTTTTGTTGCAAATGCAGAGGTGAATAGTATGATATTAAAATAAAAGATAATGAATGTGATACTGATAATGATAATGATGAAAAATATAAATGATATATGTGGTAACGTTTGCTAATGAAATGATAATGACATGGAATGGTAATGAAATGATGATAAATAATAGCAAATGATGAATTAATAAAGTGATAATGATAAAATGATTAAGTGATAAATGAAAATGGTAATGATAACGATAATGGTAAATGATAGTAATGGAATGATAATGAATAATAAATGATACGATAATGATAAAATGATCATGGTAAAATAATGATAATGATAAAAATGAATGAATGACATGATAAATGATGAAGAAATGAATGATAAAATGAATGAAATGATAAATGATAAATGATGAAGAAATGAATGAGAAAATGAATGAATGAAATGATAAATGATAAATGAGAATGAAGGATAAATGATAATGATAAAAATGAAGTGATAAAATGAATGAATGACATGATAAATGATAAATGATGAGAAAATGAATGATAAAATGAATGAATGACATGATAAATGATAAATGATGAGGAAATGAATGATAAAATGAATGAATGACATAATAAATGATAAATGATGAGAAAATGAATGATAAAATGAATGAATGAAATGATAAATGATAAATGAGAATGAAGGATAAATGATAATGATAAATGAGTGAATGAAATGATAAATGATAAATGAGAATGAAGGATAAATGATAATGATAAAAATGAAGTGATAAAATGAATGAAATGATAAATGATGATGAAAAAAAGAAACAACTGTCCAAATGTCCTCCACAAAAAGCTCAGAACTACATGACAACCATTAATGTTTTCATTCAACATTTCAAAACATTGAGGGGAATCCAATATGTAGATATATACAATTATCTAATAAATATGCAACTAAATGAAACTAACCAGTTTGTTGAGCCTATTATAAGCCTTCTTGAATCATCATAGAACATTTAAAATGTTGGAAGTATGTACAAGCATCAAAGGGGAAATTAGCGCCAATGATGACTAGAGTACAACTTTCATGAATTTTGATATAGCAAGCGAACACAAGCATCGAGGTATAATTGAACCGAGATGACCTGAGCATTTCTCGCATAAACAGACAAAGATTAACCACCTTTCTGATGCAAATGTGGAACTGTCATCGATGATATTGCTTTGGTCATCATGTCCTGCGACATATTTGCATCAGATTGACTGTTAACCTCAAGACAGCAAACAAAGAAAAATCATTCTCGTTCCTTGCCACTCTAGTTCAGTACATCATCAAGTGTGCTCCCGAGTTGTGATATCAAAAATCAAACAACCTTTGGTTAAACATGTAATACTATTATTTCATACATTATTCAAATGTTTGGATCATCCAATAGACAATGATATGGTATCTGCTGAAAAGTGTTTCATGAGAAGGCTTGATGATCGAATAAGGTTTTACATAAGTTGATTGTTTGCATGATCGGATCCTATGTCATAGTCTAGCTGTTTTAGTATGCTCTAAAAATTAAGTGCCCCCAGTTGAGTTTTTGCCCCGTTTATTGACACAACTTGTGGAAAGGAATATGTACAATAGTCAAGCCATGGTAAGATGTTTTATCACGCTAGGAAAAATGATGGCAGGATGATGCGATTATAACCCTAAGATGCGAAAAAGGATGTGGAAAGAAGGAAAGCTAAAAAGCCAAAGTGCAGAACAGGAACTAATAGATGGAGAGGTACAGATAGTGTCTGTTTGCTAGATTTTCACTTTCTGTATTTATTGCATTTTCTGATTTCTTTTTGATTTTTTTTTTTTGTATTTTTCTGTCAATAGACTGCCTGTTTGCCAGGTTTTCACCCTATGACATTTTTTTGATTTTTTTGTATTTTTTCTAGGACTTTTTCTGCTGTTTTTGGATTTCTTCATGACTTTTTCTGCTATTTTTGGATTTCTTCAAGACTTTTTCTGTTGTTTTTTGTATTTCTTCAGGACTTTTTCTGCTTTAAACATAATATTTCTTAAGATGCATACTATTAATGGGTTCATCAAACAGGTCTCCTTCTGGCGTTGATAAGTTGTATGCTCCTGAACTGTAGACTGCAATAACCACGTAAGGGCCTAGCCAATTTGGTTCAAACTTTCCTTTCTTTTCTCTGTCTTGTTGATTGCGTGGGTTCTCTTTCAGAACTAGATCACCCACCTGAAAGGTACGTGGCTTTACTTTGTGATTATAACTATGAGACATCATCTGTTGGTATGCTTTCAAATGGTTAGCTACTCTCTGTCTTTTTTCATCTAAAAGTTCTAACTCTTGTAGTCGGGAAACTCTATATTCATCATCTATTATGAGACCTTTCAGTGATACTCTTAGTGAAGGTATTTCAACTTCTAAAGGCAATATGGCTTCTGCTCCATAGACAAGGGCAAAAGGTGTTGCTCCTATTGGCATTTGGACACTAGTTCTGTAATCCCACAAGGCGGGATTGAGTTGAACATGCCAATCCTTCCCTGAGTCATTGATAGTCTTCTTCAAAATCTTTAGTATAGTCTTGTTTGAGGCCTCTACTTGGCCATTCCCTTGTGGATAGTAAGTTGTTGAATATCTATGCTAAATATGGAATCTTTCACAAAGTTCATCAACATCCTGATTCTTGAAAGGTCGACCATTATCTATAATAATAGCATTAGGAATACCATATCGACAAATAATGTAGTTGAGTGTGAAGGAGGAAATTTGTTTTTCGGTGACTTTAGAGAGAGGTACTGCCTCAATCCACTTAGTGAAATATTCTGTCGCAGTGATGATAAACTTATGTCCATTTAAGGATGAAGGATGAATTTTCCCTACTAGATCTAACCCCCATTGAGAAAATGGCCAGGTTGGTGTGAACGAGTGAAGTTCTTGTGCAGGAGCATGAATAAGATTCCCATGAATATGACATTTTGAGCATGTTTTAACAAAAGTGAATGATTCCCTCTCCATTGTAGGCTAGTAGTAACCCATTCTAATCAATTTCTTAGATAAGGTTAGTCCACTTGAATGAGTACCACAAATGCCCCCATGAACTTCTTGTAAAGCTTTGTCGGATTTGTCACATTCAAGACATCGAAGTAAAGTACCATCAAGACCACAGTGATAAAGGGTATAGCGAGAGGATTATCAAATAAAGTTACGTTTTTGGTTACGGGATAAGTCATGTGGTAAAATGTCATCTTTTAGGTAGGCATAAATTGTACCATACCAGGGGGAGTCAGATCCTACCAAGTGGCAGATAATTTGGCTTTTAGGTGTGTCATAAGCAGGTGTAAATAATTGTTCCACCAGAAATTCATAGTGAGTCTATTTTTCTGGGAGTTGTACCAATGATACGATCGTAGCCATAGCATCAGCTGTTTTGTTATCAAGTCTTGGAATTTGTGTGAACTGAATGTTTACAAAGTACCTTTTGAAGTCATCAATCATCTTCTTGTATGGCAACAACTTGTCATCTTTAGTCTGATAATCATCATTGATTTGATTAATAACTAGTTGTGAGTCACCATAAACTTGTAGCTCGGTAATCCTCCATTCCAATGCTATCTTTAGTCCAGTGATGAGTGCTTCATATTCGGCTATGTTATTGGTGCATGGAAACATTAGCCTATATGACTGAGGAATGGTATGTCCTTGAGGGGTGACAAAGAGAATGCCTGCCCCCGATCCATGTTGAGTAAAAGAACCATCAAAGTATAAGGACCATAGCTGCTTAGAGTTTACCGTGAAAACATCAGCATCTAAAAATTCAATGTGTAAGGGGTGCTTTGTTTGTAGAGGAGCGTCTGCTAGTTGATCAGAAATAACTTGTCCCTTGATTGCTTTGCGATCAACGTAGTGGATGTCAAACTCACTCAAAATCATGACCCATTTTGCTAACCATCATGTTAGTGATGCTTTACTTAGTAGATACTTGAGTGGATCAATTTTTGAAATAAGATTGATTATATTCAGAGTTAGCATGTAATGTCTGAATTTCTGTGAGGCAAAAACTACTGCTAAACAAGCCTTCTCAATGAAAGTGTAGTTAAGTTCATGACTTGTCAGTGTTCTGCTAATGTAATAGATTGTACGTTCTATTCCTTCACGGTCTTCTTGTGCTAATAATGCCCCCAAGGATGTTTCAGTTGCAACAATATACAGGATCAATGGTTTGTCCGGATTTGGCGGTACGAGAACTGGTGGGTTTATCAGGTACTGCTTGATTTGTTGAAATGCCATTTCACATTTGTCATCCCAACTAAAAGGAACATTCTTATGCAGGAGATGTGTGAATGGTAGACTTTTGTTGGCCAATTGCGCAATGAATCTTCTGATGGATTGAAGTTTCCCTTGTAATGATCTCAATTGACTAATGTTCTTTAGAGGAGGCATCTTCATGATTTCCTAAACTTTAGCAGGATTTACTTCAATTCCCTTTTCTGAAATGATATATCCTAAAATTTTTCTAGACGTGACCCCAAAAACACATTTCTTAGGATTTAGGCAAACCTTGAATTTTTCCAATCTGGTGAATATTTTAGACAGTATCTCCAAGTGTCCTTCTCTAGTGCATGATTTTTCCAATATGTCATCTACATAATCTTCCATGAATGTGTGCATCATGTTATGAAAGATCGTAGTCATAGCTCTTTGATAAGTAGCCCCAGCATTCTTCAAGCCGAAAGGCATGAAATTCCAATAGAACGTTCCCCATGGACAAGTGAAAGCTGTTTTCTCCTAGTCTTCTAGTGCAATATTGATTTGGTTGTAACCAGAGAAACCATCCATTAATGAATACATGGCATGGCCAACTGTTAAATCAACTATAGTGTCGATGCTTGGAAACGGAAAGTCATCCTTTGGGAAAGCTTTGTTAAGATCTCTGAAATCAGTGCATACTCTAACACGTTTATCTGGCTTTGCTACTGGTACAATATTGGAGATCCATTCTGCATAGGCAATTGATCTTATAAATCTTGCATCTAGGAACTTCTTGAGTTCTTCTTTAACTAGTAGTGTCACATGAGGATTCATCTTTCTAAGTTTTTGTTTTACTGGTTTAGCTCCTGGTTTGATAGAAAAATGATGCATTATGAGATTAGGGTCAAGACCTGGCATGTCTGCATATGACCAAGCAAAATTAACTTGATTTTCTTTGAGAAAGTTCATGAACTCTGGGATTTCTTTATCTGTCATCGATTCAGCTACCTGTAGAATCCTTGGATTATCTGTAGTTGCAATATTGATTTCCTTTATAGGCTCGATTAAGATGGGCGATCGCTCATGATAGTGCTCCGGGAGAGTGTCAAGAGTCCCATCAGCTAGTGCCTAAAAAAGGTTTTCACCATCTGATACACTCTTTATTTTATCTTTTGTTTGATCTAGCACTGCCAGATTCTGGTTTTCACCACTAGATCATTTTTCTTTATTTTCATTTTTGCAGCTAGGAGACTTGACACTCTCCCGAATAAAGACTTCATGCCGAAAATCGCTAGTGGAACAATTATTTACATCATTTGCGAAAAGGAATTTTATGATAGCTTCGTCATTTGGAAAAATAGGTATATCAATAGGTTTGGTTAGATCCCAGTCAATGAGATCAGGATGGATTAAAGGTAACAAGTCATTTGGTCATGAAATCGGCGATGGTTAGGGTCAAGACAGAGTTATCGGTAGGATCCGAGGTATGAGGTAGGTCAATGATGGTACTATTCTCTTGATAGTCTTGTTCGTTAAAATCTGACTCAGTATCACTAGACTCATAGTTGTTTTGTGGTTTAGATTCTTGTGGTTGGGATCCTGAACCTTCTCCTTTGATTAAAGTGGGTGTATACTTGTGTATGACATCTACATCTTTGTCTCTCCAAAATTCATCATCGTGGATGGTATCCCATTCATATTCAACAGAATCTGTATCAGAGTTATTTTCTATGAAATTCAAGATTGATGCCAAACATGTCTCTTTCTTATCAAAACCTTCTTGCAGTGTAAAAACATTACCTTGTGATTGTTTGGATGGGGTAGCATTATAACCTAGTCCAATTTTATCATATGCAGCAAGCCCTGGAAGATGGATAGGCTCAACTACGCCCTCTTTTCTTTTTCCAAGAGGACCATTGTCATATCCCATCTTTTGCATGATGGAATACCCTTTTTTGTATTGATCTATTGGTAAGGTGACATTTAGAACTATTTCCTCCTCATCCTTATCGAGCCAATCCAGAATTGTTGTGTCCTCAGGATCTCCCATGGGGAATTTTTCTTTGATAAATTGTCCATTGAACTTGGTAGTTGGCTCTATTTGTATTTGTGCTGATGTTGATGCTACTAATATCTGTTGTTGTGTAATAGAAGGTTGTCCATGTGATCGAGGAGATATAGGTAGATTAGCAAGACAAAGAGAATATTCCCCAACTCCACTTTCCTTGAACTGCAGTTTCTTGTCAAAGCTTTTGGCTAATTGACTGATTTGTGTATCAGTCCTAGGAGAAGTATTAGCAAGTGCTTCTCGATTGTTTGGAACCAAAGTATCCTGATGAGCTTTGACATTGGTACAAGTTTGGGTGTTTGAATTATCAGCTGGTATAGTGATTTCCTGTCCGTCATATGGAAATTTAAGACATTGATGGTAAGTGGACGAAACAGCTTGCATTTCATGGATCCAAGGATGACCCAACAAGATGTTGTATGCAAGATCTCGATCTAAAACTTGACAAAAGGTATTTTTGATAACAGGTCCCACTCTAATTGGTAGCATGATTAGACCTTTAGACGTTCTCTCCTCATCATCATAGGCCTTTATAGTAATCTTCCTTCTAGGATCAATGGAGTCTTCTACAAATCCTAATGCTTGAACCACCTTCAAGGTACATATATTTAAACCAGCCCCTCCATCTATTAGGACACATTTAACACAGAACTTATGGATCATGACCTCTAAGTATAGTGATGAATTGTGGGGATGAGTCATGGAAACATCATCTTTGTCTAAAAATGAGAGACATGTAGGTGAGGACAAATGTCCTACCATGGCTTGAAATCGGTTAACATCCAAATCCGTAGATACAGTTGCTTCAAAAATGGCCTTGTCTAAAATTTCCTTATGTGCAGGGGAAATCTTCAAGAGTTCTAAAATGGAGATTTGGGCTGGAGTTTTTCGAAGTTGGTTAACTAAGTCATATTGATGTTGAGGGAAGGTCTCAGTGGATTTCGAAGAGGTACCCTTCAAGACAACTTTAGTTTGCACTCTCATTGTGACATTCACTTGTCCATTGTCTACTTTCTCCTTGATTTTTATAATGTTGACTCGCTCATCGTCCGTATAGAGGTGACGGATTACATTGTCATCAAGTTGGTTCACATTTTTGTCAGAAGACTCTCCCTTTTGATAATTTGGTAGAGGGTTGTGAAATGCTTGGTGATCTTCATTGGATTTGTGTTGTCCTTCTACTGTGATAATGCCTTTGTCAATTAGGTCTTGAATAGCATGCTTCAAAGCTTGACAGTTGTTTGTACGATGACCTCTGCACCTATGGTAATCACAAAAATAAGCTTCATTCCATGATGGAGGTTTTACACTAGGTTCATAATTGCATTGCGGTGGTAACATAAGGACATTCTTTTCCATAACCTATTTGAAAGCAGATTCCAAGGATTGTCCTAGTGGAGTGAAAGTTCTTCTATTAGAGAAGAATGAAAAGCGTTGTGGATTCATGTTTGAGGTATTCCCTAAAGTGTTGTTGTTGTTCCCATGATAGTTTTGGTTGTTGACAGTCCCCTGATTGTTGTTTGTTGGAGGAGGAAGATTATTTCCTTGATTCGTGATTGAATTGACATTGTTGTAATTATTGTTATGAGTAGTATTGGGAGTACTCAGAACAAACGGCTTAGACGTGACATGATTTGCATCTACAACACCATCGTTTACAATGTTTTTGTTGCGAGTCCAAAATTTTGACTTGTCTTGATTGTTGTAATGGTTAGATGAGCTAGGATTGTCCCTGTCAAGTTTTATTGTCCCTCTTTTGACCAAAGGACTTTCAATGGTGATGGCATCCTCAATCAATTTCTCAAAGGAGGGTGGACAATGTAGATTTAAGCGATAGCTCATTTATGAGTTGAGGCTGTTGATGAAAGTAACCATTTTTTCCTTTTCAGGGACATGCCATGGGTACCTAGCGAACATTCTTCTCCATCTTTGAAGAAAGGTAGTGAAAGGTTCACCAAGTTTTTGCACGACTTTGCAAAGATCAATCATGGTGATTTGGTGTTGAATGTTGTAGGCGTATTGTGTTATGAACAAATTGATCAATTCCTCAAATGTTTGAACAGGAGGTGTAATCTTAGATAACCATTCCATAGAGTTAACTCCAAGGCTTTGAGGGAATAATCGCAATAAATAAGTATCCTCATGGGAAAATTCCAATGTCATGTTTCAAAAGTCTCTAACGTGGTCAATTGGATCCAATTTCCCAGTATAACAATCAAATTTGGGAATTTCACAATGTTTAGGAAATGGGATCATGTTGAGACTTCTATCAAAAGGATAAGGACATATGTCATCAAGAGTGTATCTCTTTGTTGTGGTCCCCCCTTGTAACTCTTTGATTTGTCCTTGGAGTGCTTTAAACTGTTGTGTAAGAGTAGTAAAATTAGATGGGGATGTTTCTTCTTCTTTGCTCTTTAATTTCTTAGTATCAAAATCCTTAGGGAATTTAGCTCCTTGATCAGCTAAGAAGAGAAAATACTTTTCTTTGTCACGTTGTAGAATATTTTCAAGGGATTTAAGAAACTTGGGGTCTTGTTCAGCCTCTCAAATATGAAGTTCTTGCTCATCATCACTATCTACGGGAGTTTTGTTCATGTCTTTGTTCTTATGAAATGGATTTTCCTCTCTATCAGCTATATTGTCGTCACTGAAAAGAGGATTGCGACTCATACTAAAAAGAGGATTATCACGTTCACCTTCTTCTTGAATGTTGTGGGTGGGAGTTTTTTGTTGAGATGTTTCTCCTATTTTGTTGTGTTGAGATCTTGTAAAAATAGGCATATGTAAGAAATCCTAGGATATGATCGAAGGTTACTGGAGGATTTGACTAGGATGCGTTGAGTATTCAATTGAAGGTTGTGGTATATTCTCAAACTCAAGAGGTTGATTAAGATTGTGATGTTGAGATAATGCGAACCTTTGATAATAAGCTTGAGTAGCCAAAGGTTCTACAGCGTAATCGTCGGTGAATCCTCTAGTGTAGTCTTGGTACCTATCTAGAAATGTGCAATAATGGAGTAAGACGTCTCGACTCTTATACAAGAATTCTCTATGATCTAAAGTCCTTTTGTAACTTAAGTTCGTTTTGAGCTTCTTGATCCTATTAAAGACTGATTTCTTGATGAACTTGGTTGATTTCCACTTTCTCAACATGGGAGAGAAATCTCAGAGATTCAGGTCTGTGTAAAATTTTGACAGAAACCTAAAAGCGCTATTATGTTTCCTATATGCACTGCAGAAAGAGGTATATACGCTAGAGAAAGAGTCAAATGGACTGCAGAATACCTTAAATGCATAGAAATAGAGCACAGATGCACTAAAACAGTTCCTAAATGCGCTGAAAAATGTCTCAGATGCACTGAACCAGCCAGTGGATGCACCAGAACATAGTCTAAATGCACTGCAATTTTTCCTAGATGCGCTAAAATAGTTTTCTAAAGATAGTTTTTGACCAGTTTCAGCTGAAGTCTTTCATGTTCATTTTGGATGATCCTTTATCTGAATTAATGTTTTGAAAGCACAGCAAACAGTTTGATTTAAGTTGATCGTAACCAAGCATAGAATAAGACAAGCACAACCTAGGTTAGGCTAGGACAATATTCGCTAGATTCCATGTCGGTTTCCCCAACCGCATATCAGTAGCATGTGAATTCAAAAGCTTGGCTGCACGGGCTCCCCCTTACAGTGCACTCTCTTCTCAGGCCAACCAAGCTTCCAACCCCCATGACACTCCCATGGCGAGCTGATCACCTCTACTACAGACTGCGAAAGTGTGGAAGGCTTCACACCGACCCATGCTGGACTAGCAGATAGAATGTTTTTGGCTTTCTAAACAATGGTATTTAGTTCGGGACCCCCGTTCGAGTGGCCATACATGGGGCAAGAGATTAATCACCATTAAGGTGGCACTCCAGCCTGAAGAGGTTAAGCTCAATAGGGTTTAAGGGAGTACAACTCCGTCCGTATGACACATCCACACAAGCAACCTTAGGTTTTCCTTTAATATTTACATTTATATACCAATTGGGGGTAGCTTGGCCTTAGCTCCGTTGCCGGTTTGAGTCACGTTGGGGTGATGAAATCCCCAGGCAGGCCCAATTTCTAGAGTCAATAATCATTTCTCTTGCACCCAAGATCACACAAGTGCGCAAGGGGAGAGGATACTTCGATTATCAAGTCAGGGTTACACAGGGAAAAGTGGGTTTGGTTTTCTAATCACTTAGTTTGCACAGGGTGAGAGCATAATCACCTACCACTTTCAAGCATAGTCAAGAAGAGTAGACAAATTCATTTTAGGTGCACCAAAATCAAAAATGATTTAATCTAAGTGAAGATTTTGCTTCACAACAGACATGGGGTTCATTTTAACTACATGATAAAAGTGTGGTGGCTACCATAGATTGATTCATTTTAAATCCAGCAAGAAAGAAAGAAAGAAATTCTATCTGCGGAAGGCGTCAGACTCAAAATCTCTGTTACAACTTAGATGCGAAACTTTATCACCCAGATGCGCGAAAACAGAACCCAAATGCATAAATCTATTACCCAGATGCATGAAAATAGAACCTATATGCACAACTCTGTTACCCAGATGCAGAAAATTAGAACCTATATGCACAACTCTTTTACCCAGATGCGCGAAAACAGAACCTATATGCGCTAATCTAAATGCAATTTTTTTTTAAAATTTTTTGAAACATATTTGAATGTGCTAAATGATGGCCTAAATGCGGTAATTAAACTCCTATATGCTCTTCAGAAATTCTCAGATGCGCCACTCTGTTTCCTAAATGTGCTGCAGAATCTCCCAGATGCGTCGAAACAGTCCTCAAATGTGCCAAAGTACTTGTAAAAAAAAAATTGGATCTTCCAGATGTGTTGTCAGATGTCAGAAAACCTGCAAGAAAAAACCTACAAGAAAGAAGTCTAAAATAGGGGCATCTACCCCACGGTGGGCGCCATTTAATGTGTGGTCAAAAATAATATGTGTAAATGAATTGAAGTAAAATACTATTTAAGCACACCAATAAGGTCCATTGTATCAAAACAAAGCGAAAGAAGTAAGTAAATGCAAACTCAATATTATGCTTCGATTGTTGTCCTATCATCATCTATCTTTAGTGTTTTTGTCGATTCCAGCTTTTATTCTCAGATTGTAGGCTAGGCTCAACAAACTGTCTTCCTAAAGAACGAGATTCAAATGTGATGCATGATGCAAGATTAAGCTATGATATGAAATAAGACTAATATGCTTGAAATAACCATGATGCTATGATAAATGAATACTAAATGGATTAAATGCATGAACTCTAATTAATTGCCTATTACCAATGCTTGGATTCACACAGGTATTTATAGAGTTTTTCGAATGATTTTGATTGGCTGATATGATCAACGGTTGTGATAATTCCTGGAAAATCGAATGGTTGAAGATAAATGAAACTGAAGAGAAAATAGAAGAAACCTAAAAACAAGATCTTTCTATTTTTATGAAAGATGAAAAGATAAGAAGATAAGAAATCATCTTTCTTTAAAAGAATAAAGGAAAGATTTAAAAGCTGATAAATAATGAATTAAAAATCCAATTATTTATTTGTGGATGACATTCAGCTTTTCTTAATTAAATAAAATATTTAATTAAGCTTTTAAAAGCAGAAGAAAGTTTGTGATAAGAAGAAAGCTTTAATCAGGATTTTTGAAAAAAGTAGATCTCATAATTAAATAAAATATTTAATTATGATATGAAAAGATTTCACAATCAAATAAAATATCTAATTGTGTTATAGAAAGAAAGCATAAGATATTTAATTAAATAAGGTTTATTTAATTAAATCACATTTATGAAATTAATTAAATGAAATATTTAATTAATTAGAAGAAGAATTAAAATAGAAGAAAGAGAAATATTTAAACTTAATTAAATCGAAAGATTTAATTTAAATTCAAACAGTGATAATTAATTTAAATAAATAAAATGTATTTATTTAATTAATTAAGTGGACGTATAAAAATAATTAAATAAAATAAATTTATTTAATTACAAAAGAAGAATAAGATGAATGAACAATATAATTAAATTAATTAAATTTAATCATATGTAGAGGACTTTTAGAAAACTAATTAAATAATAAATATTTAATTAATCGCCAGGATTATAGACATGACCATTTTTATGCATATACACTAACTAAAGTCACAAAAAAACTGTCAAAACACAACTATTCATAACACGATTAAATCTTTATGCGAACCTCTGAAACTTTCGATGGATAAACTAGATACACTCAACAATAAACCCTTTAGTCCAAAATGATTGATCATCAACGTAATAAGAAAGAAATATTCATAACCTTAACTATTCCACTTTCAACCTACAACTCTTTCTTTAACAATTTTCTCAATATCCTCGACATATACAACCTACAATACATCAATGCTAATAGGGTTGACATCAATGACAACCACATATCAGTGACACAAGCACAACATCCAATAGAAAGTGAATGTGAGAGTGCAAGAATGGAAGCTTGAAGTGGTGAAGAGTTGGATTGAATGTTGAAGGGATGAATTTGAAGAAAGAGTGGAAGAAAACGACCATATTTGGGTTGGTCAACCAAAGGGGGAATTATAGCTTCACTTCCAGTGAGAAGTGTAACACTTCTATAGGTTCAACTACAAGAATTTGATAGGGACAAAAGTGTGTTACATGGATGTCTACACATTGTGCGAGTGTCCCCAATAGAAACACCTCCACTGATGCTCAAAACAGGTGCCAAGTGGGATACAAGAAATGGGCTTAGGTGGAATTAAGCCTCCAAACTTGGTTTTCTAAGGTGGGTAAAGGAAAAAAGGAAATTTTCACGTGGGGTGTGAATTCACTTTTGTACATTTTTCTCCCACTTTAGTGAGCACAAAGACTGATGAGTTCTTGGTAAAGAAGATTAAGAAGAGTGTAGGGTTAGAAATGTATACCTTAACCGTTGAGGAAGTAGTACTCAGTCTAGAATAACTGAAGTTGTGGGAAAAACAAATGACTCCATAGCTACTTAGAACTATGAAGTTGGAGAGCATCTTATAGGTTCACAGATCTAAAAGGAGGCAACCCCCAAGATCTCTTGCATGAAGAAAGCCCCATGAAGTGAGTGCCTCACATGCTCGTAGACCTGCAAGGAAGGTATCCTCCAAAAACTCTAGCATGAAGGAAATACCAAGGAAGCAGACTCCACAGAGTCAAGAAGCAGCCAAATAGGCAAGTAGGTAGAAAGTCATGTAGACTATCGATGATTCAGAAGTATTTCAAAGGGATTCCTCGGGAACCCTTCAAAAGGAGAGGGGTCAAATCAAGGGATGCACTATTTAAAAGGTGAAGTCTAGTCAAGCTACCCTCAAGCTAGATGAAAAGAGATGAAATAGGTCTAGTTAGGCTACTCCCGCACTAGACATGAAGAGGGGAATGAATAAGTCTAGTCAAGCTTCCCCCAAGCTAGATGTCAAGCAATCCATTTGAGATAAATACTTTCAAAGAAGGGTCCCTTGGGGACCCACCATGAAGAAAATAGGGGTCCACTCAAGGGACACACAATTCGAAAGTAGATATTCTTCTCTTCTCAAAATGATCCATCATCAAGGAATCCATTCAAAATATGTTCACTTCATCAAGGAATTAGAAAGGAAGGATATTCCCCCAATGCACAGGGAAGATTAAAGCCATTCCTAGTTTAGAGGAAGGTCTTCAAGTCCTCTCTTTACAAATCCATGATGAAGGAAACACATCCCATTAGGGTTCCAAGTTGAGAATACAATTCCAAAGAAAATTTTGTGGAGACTTTTAAGGAAAGATTCGTTAGCAATGAATTCATTTTCTAAAAATTGAATGTTAAAGAGAGGGTGTTGTCACACATGAAATGGACAACTCAAGAAAAGAAGAGAGAAAACAAAAGAAAGAGAAAATTATAAAAAAAGGGCATAGGGGGATCTGGTTTAGCGGGGTTAGATCTATCTGAGCTCATAATAATAGGTAACTACAATGAAAGGAAAAATATCATCAATCCCCAACCAGATCAGGAAGAATGCATCGAAAACAAAGTAAAAACAAAAAATTGGGTCAACATGGAAGGGAAGCCTAAATGCTCCCAATGCTTTGCATTGTCCATAATTTATCAAAAATCAAGCACAAACATGGAAGAATGATGATACAAATAGAAGAAGTGTTGATGGTGTTTTCTGCATAGCAATAACTCAGACAAAATATGATATTCTACCTCTCTTGAAAGGTAAATCTCTATTAGCAAGCCTCAAGAGATAACCCCAAGGTATCTAATGTTAGGTCTTGACAATGCATAAATGACTCAGTGATAATGTAAAAATGTTGGTAATCACAAGGGCCCTTACAAATGAAGAATGTTGGAAGCGTACTTTCATCAAATGTAATAATGTGGTGATGCTTTCAGTCTTAAAACTAACCCAGATTCAATATTAATAGCAAAAGAGATAAGGGTTTTAGAGAGATTTCTAAGACTAAAACCTAAGATCAATGACAACAAAGATGAATGTTGTAGATAGATAGATCACCAATGAAACCAATCTTTGTTTGATCAAGGACAAGCCTACAACTCCACAGAAATGGTTCAATCTTCTAAGGAAACTGAAGATTTTCAGACTTTGAACATTCATTCACATACCTGATAACTGGTGCAATGTAAACAAGCATCCACAGTTGAACTTAGCACTAAATAAGGCCCAAACTAACTTTATACAACAAATTACAATCAACAAATTGCTAAAAGTATAAACCATAGATTGATCAACATCACTAACATTTTATCCTTATTGCAAAAGAACTAAAATATAATATCTAACATTGAAAATTTAGAACAAGAAACCATAAACTGTCAAAGTGTAACACAAAGCTTGCCAAATCAACAATCCAATTGCATTAATTTCTCCAGCATTACATAACACTTTCTAGTTTCCATGTTAAATGCCACCACATGAGACCTGTTAGGCATATCAAAGGTCTATGCTATTGAGACAAGGTTAAGATTGGCCAACATCCTCCCTTGAGGACCAACTATTCTCTATGTGCCCTTAACATAATTCCTAGCACACTCCAACACCAACTCATTGATGGTGGAAGGAAAACCGGCTACATGTGCCAACCCTAATTCCACCAATCTTCTAGCCAACACTGGAGAATCCTTTTTTTCCATCCTTGTCCTGAATTCTTCATAATCCCACCAACCCACATTGGTATCAATGAATTCCAACCAGATAGAGATCATTTTTCTTTCTAGGATTCTATTCTTTGTGTCCAATTTAATTCTCTCTGCTTCAGAGATGGAAGATCCCTCAGTATCTAGATTTGTCTATTTTCCTTTAGCCTTCCAATCCACTGCTTTGCTTGATTTAGCCCGCATCGATCAAAAGGCCAACATAAGGGTATGTGTAGGATCATCATGGAAAAAACAGGCCCTTAAGTTGCAAAAAAATTAGAAAAATTAGTGTTAGGAAACTTGATGTAAAAATTTGAATAATTTATCTATATTATTTCAAAAATATGTAAGAATAGAATTTGTAGAAAATTGAATGTAGTTTCTAAACTACTAGGTTTATTTAAAAATAAATAAAATCTATTTGGTAAAAATTTGAAATTTCAAAGTAGTAGTACTTAAATTTCAGGGAAAAAATAAGAAGTAGGTGTTTGTTTGACCACCGTAACCATAATAAAATGATAAAAAAAAATTATAAGATTTTATATATAAGTAGAGGACTCATGTTCAGATGTGATGCATATTTTTTGTAGTTTTTTCCAAGTACATAATTAATTATGAGTTTTTTATTACAACTTTAAAAAAAAATAAAAACTTGTATGTCTGACCAACTTTTAAAAAATTTAACTTGGTCAAAACTTCATGAAATTGAGTTTTTATTTTTTAATCCTATAGTATGTGAAGCATAGAATGTGATGCATGTTTCAGATTCAAAAAATGTGATATCGTTTGAAAGTTATAGATGTTTTTCAATCAACCTATCGATTAGGACTTTAGTCATAATTCTAATAGAAAATGAATAATAATTATTTATTAAATTCAAATTAAAGTATAATTTATATTGGTGGAAAGCTAAGAATCTCCTCTAAAAACCCTTTTCGTTTCATCAATTTTGGGTAAAAAAAGTCGTTAGCCACATACCCTACAAATACCCATAATATTACCACTTTTTGGCCCATCATGATCCTGCACATACCCATAAATCCCTTTGGAGTTAAAGCTTTTCAATTGTAGACACCATTTTTATCATAATATTAGCTTAAAATTGTCATAAAAACTATTAAATCAATCATAAAGAACAGTAACTAAAAAATCCAAGATTTTGAGCAACCTGGGGAAAACCATCCAGGAAGGATTTTTGGGAAATTCCATGCCAAGTGAACTTTACTAAAGAAGCACAAATACTATTGATAAATTATTATAACATGAAAGGAATGTATGCACCATCATTTAAATCATCAATATGGAGCATGTGGTACCAAATATTGCACATTAAATCTATGCATTCCTCAAATTTCTTAATATTACGAAGTCTCCCAGAGAATCCGAGAAAATCTGACTAGGCTGGAATCCCATGGGGACCCAAAATTTTGAGCTTTTCGCACATACCCGGAAACCCGACAAAGCGACAAAATTTTGGAAAAATCCGATCCAGGTGGAATTCCATAAAGTACCAAATTTTCCAAACTCCAGCACTGAAACCTTTTCATCAGAGTTTTCAAGAAAACTAGGAAAATTGAGATAGAACGAAAAATCTTGAAGTTAGGTAAAAACCCAGGTTTTATTCAGAAATTAGGATCTTCAATGCATAACTCAGGGGAATCTCTTGTTTAAGCAAGATGAACATCCAAGGACCTCCAAAAACAACCAAATCAATAAAATTAAGAGGCCAAGAGACACCAAAAGCTAGAGCAAAAGAGGGTCCCTACTTTCAGTGGGGCATGTATGCAAAAATTGCACAAAAAATGGTGACTCCTACTGGAAAAATGCTCCAGAGCATTTAGATGATGAACAAGAATCATGAACCCAAAATCCCTAGTTTCGATCTCCCTATTAGACAAACAAATCAAAGTGCAAGATTAAAGAATCAAAACTAAAGGTAGATTGAACCTTCCATAAACTTAAAATCTAAGTGTGTGCAAATGAGTTCATTTCCTTCCTTGAGCTACCACAGAAACCAAGATTAGTCAAGTTAGGCTACATAAAGATTCTAGCTCCAAAAGCAACCTGGATAGAGCCTCGCTCCTAGTCAGGCATCCATAGCCCTGACGATGTTATCGTTGTGATTCTCCTAAACATAGCTCTACTATTGGTATGTGGCAACTGATCATGCTATACTATATAGCCCATGGTATACTGTACATCTCGGCCCCCTGACCTTGCTGGGGTCCTTTTTTGCGTGATCACCGAAAAAAGGGAAAAATCAATGAAAAAAGAAAAATCTGATTTTGTAGAACCCAAAAATCTGGAAGCTTCTAAGCTTGGTAAAAGGGGGTTCGGATGGGTATTACTATATGATGAAAAACATGATTATTCACAAGTTTGAAATAGGTTTTTCACTGGATAATAAAAGTATTGGATGGCTGTGGTTTGGTGGATGTAGCCCAGATTGGGTGAACCACGTTAAATTCTGTGTTATGATTTATTCTGTGCATATTTTAGTTTCTCTATTTTATTTATTAAAATATGCATTTAATTGTTAGATCTACCATCTCTAACCCTAACAAGTGGTATCAGAGCGGGTTGTGTTTTGATTATCGTCTGTAGGAAAGATCTCACAATTGAGTGAGAGTCTCACGGTTGAGTGGGAGCAATGGCAGACGAGGGTAAGAAGGTTGAGAAGTTTAATGGGCAGAACTAATAGTTATGGAAGATGCACATGGAGGACTATCTCTATCAGAAGGATTTATGGCAGCCATTGGAAGGGAAAACCAAGAAACCTATAGCAATGTCAGATGAGGACTGAGAGATCTTGGATAGAAAGGCTCTTGGCAGTGTTCGTTTGTGCCTAGCACAAACAGTGGCGTTCAATATTACAAAAGAAAAGACAACTCAAGAGTTGATGGAAACCCTGGAAAAGTTATATGAAAAGCCTTCTGCTTTGAATAAGGTATTTCTTATGAAGCGTTTATTTAATATGAAAATGGTAGAAGGTGGGTCAGTTACTGATCATTTAAATGAGTTTAATACGGTCACCAGTTAATTAACTGTGAAAAGTAAACTTTGATGAAGAAGTTAGGGCTCTTTGATTCTCGTTGTTTGCCCGAAAGTTGGAATAGCTTGGTAATGGTTGTTAGCAATTTTGGTTATTTATTGTGTTGTTGGTGTTATTTTTGATGAAAACTGTGGGAAAAGCTCAGTGGAACATCCACATCGGTGTGTTTTGAATGCGAGAAAGTAGAGGCGAGAACAAAGGAGAGAGGAAAAATTATGAAATTGTGGGAAGTCCGCGAGGAAAATCAAAGGACAAAAGGTCTCAATCTAGAGACAAGAGGGATTACCGGTACTATGGTAAGTCGGGTCATCTGAAAAAGATTGCTAGTCTAGAAAAAATAAAGAAGGAGACAGAAAGGAAGGAAGTAAAGAGGCAAATGTGGTAAGTAATAAATCTGATGAGGATGCTTTGATAATTTCCCTTGATAATGCTGATGATTCTTGGGTGTTAGATTCAGGGGCTTCATTTCATGCTACCCCCCATAGAAGTTATTTTCTTGATTATGTCCAAGGGGATTTTGGGATGGTTTATTTAGGAGATAACGAACCCTGTCAGATTGTTGGAAAGGGAAGAATCAAGATTAAGTTGCAGAATGGGAATCATTGGCTACTACGTGAGGTAAGGCATGTTCCAAAATTAAGCAGAAATTTAATTTCAGCAGGGCAACTAGATGATGAAGGTTGTGTTGTTACATTTAGTGATAAAAATTGGAAAGTTACAAAGGGTGCCTTAGTGGTAGCAAAAGGTGTGAAAGTAGGCACCTTATATATTTGTACATGTCATATTGTTCCTTCTACTTTAATTGTTACAGAAAAATATCAATGTTCAGGAACAGTTGCTGCAGTTAAGCAGGTAGAAGATCATACAGTTGCTGTGGACTCTAAATCAGCACTGTGGCATAATAGACTTGGGCATATGAGTGCAAAAGGTATGAAATTACTTCATTCAAATAATGTTTTACCAGGTCTAAAATGTGTTAATATGGATTTCTGTGAAAGTTGTGTGCATGGAAAACAAAAAAAAGTAAGTTTTCTCAAGGATGGGAAGCAAAAGAAAGATGAGAAATTGAAGCTTGTGCATACGAATGTATGGGGACCAGCTCAGGTATCTTCTCTCGGTGGCTCTCTGTATTATGTTACATTCATTGATGATGCAACTAGAAAGGTATGGATTTATTTCCTTAGGCAGAAATCTGAAGTATTTGAAACTTTTAAAAAATGGAAGCTATTGAGAATGAGACAGAAAAAATAAAATGTCTCAGTTGATAATGGTGGTGAGTAATGCAGAAGAGTTTGAAGATTATTGTTCCTCTAATGGTATTTGTAGGCAAAAAATGGTTCCAAGGACTCCATAGGAAAATGGAGTGGCTGAGCGCATGAATAGAACAATAATGGAAGTGCAGACTATGAGATTGCATGTTGGGCTGCCTTTAAAAATTGGGCAGAGACTGTAAAGCTATTTATTTAATCAATAGAGGTCCTTCTAATCCTCTAGGTTGTGGTATTCCAGAGGAAGCATGGAAAGGTAAGAAGGTGAGTTATTCTTTTCTCAAAACCTTCGGTTGTGAAGCATTTGCACATGTAGATTCTGAAAATAGAACCAAGCTTGATGCAAAATCAAAGAAATGTGTATTTGTTGGATATGGCATTGATGAATTTGGTTATAGGCTTTGAATTTTGAAAATCAAAAAATTGTGAGAAGCAGGGATGTCATATTCAATGAAAAATTGTTGTACAAAGATCTATTGCTGCAAGCATGAGAAGAAAGAAAATGATTATGTAGTGTTGGATGATATTCCCAACAATGATATTTCGTTCCTCAGCAACAGCAGCAGCAACAAATACCACAAACCCGTTAGACGATCTTCAAGGTTAAGTAGACCTCCAGAAAGATTCTCTCCCTCTTTGTATACTATTCATTAACGATGTTGGTGAACCAAAATATTATGATGAAGCTATGCGGTGGATACCAAGGTTCAATGGGAGCATGGAATGAAAGAAGAAATGGACTCCTTGCTGGAAAATTAGACTTGGGATTTATGCAAGTTGCCTGCAGGTAAAAAGGCTTTACCAAACAAATGGATTTATAGGCTGAAAGAGGAGGATGGAGGTAAGAAAAGATTTAAAGCCAGATTAGTTGTAAAAGGATTTACATAGAAAAAGGGTATTGATTTTGATGAGATTTTTTCTCCTATTGTTAAAATGACTTCTATTCGTATTGTTTTAAGTATTGTGGCTGCTAAAGATTTGCATTTAGAACAACTTGATGTTAAATAGCCTTTCTCCATGGTGATTTGGAAGAAGAAATTTATATGAAACAACCACAAGGAGTTGAGGTCAAAGGTAAGGAGAAACTAGTGTGCAAATTGAATAAAAGTTTATATGGCTTGAAGCAAGCACCTCGGCAATGGTATTTGAAATTTGACAGTTTTATGGCTAAACAAGGCTATAGCAGGTGTAATTCTGACCATTGTGTTTATTTTAAGAGGTTGGATAATGAAAGCTACATTATTTTGTGTTTATATGTTGATGATATGCTTGTAGCTGAGTCTAACATGGACCACATAAAGGAGTTGAAACAATAGTTAGCAAAGTCTTTTGCTATGAAGGATTTGGGGGTAGCAAAACAAATCCTTGGTATGAAAATTCGTAGAGATAGGAAAAATAGAAAATTGTTTTTATCTCAGGCTAATTATGTTGAAAAGGTGTTGCAGAGATTTCATATGGAGAGTGCAAAAGCTATCAGCACACTTTTGCCTAGTCATGTCAAATTGACTATGGATATGTGTCCAAAGACACAAGAGGAGGAAGAAAAAATGTCCAAGGTACCATATGCTTCAGCTGTAGGCAGTTTGATGTATGCTATGGTATGCACAAGACCGGATATTGCACATGCTGTAGGAGTTGTTAGCAGGTATTTGAGTCATCCTGGAGTTGAGCATTGGAATGCGGTAAAATGGATTCTCAGGTATTTGAGAGGTACATCCAATAATTGTTTATGTTTTGGGGGCTCTAATATTGATTTAAAAGGCTATGTTGACTCAGATTTAGCAGGGGATATAGATACAGTACCACAGTTATGTATATACAGTTGGTGGGACAGTGAGTTGAATTTCTCGCAAAAGGTGGTTGCTTTATCCACCACAGAGGCAGAGTATGTTGCAACAGAGGTGGCAAAGGAGATGATATGGCTGCAATTTTTCATGGAGGAGTTGGGAAAACAATAGGCTAGAAATTACTTGTTTATAGACAGCGAGAGTGCTATACATCTTGCAAAGAATTCTGCTTTGCATTCTAAAACAAAACACATACAGTTGAGATATCATTTCATTCGATCAGTGTTGGAGGATGGACAGGTCAAGTTGGACAAGATACATATAGATGTAAATCCAGTAGATATGTTTACGAAGGCGTTGCCAAGGGAGAAGTTGAGCTCCTCTTCAGCTTCGGTTGGCCTTCAAGGTTGAATTCAAGTATAACAGAGTAGCAGGGTCCAAGATACTTATTTTAGTGGGAGCTGTATGTGCAGCAGTGTTGTCTAGGATCAGTCTCCAAGTGGGAGGTTGTGATGGTGTGGAGCCTGATCAGTCTCCAAGTGGGAGATTGTTGGTATGTGGTGACTGATCATGCTATACTGTATAGCCCATGGTATACTATACATCCCGGCCCCCTGACCTTGCTGAGGTCCGGGGTCACGGGCCCCGGGCGGGGGTTCGGGGGCGCAACCCCAAGAAAAATTTTCTTCTTACTTTTTCGCGTGATCACCGAAAAAAGGGAAAAATAATTGAAAAAAGAAAAATCCGATTTTGTAGAACCCAAAAATCTGGAAGCTTCTAAGCTTGGTAAAAGGGGGTTCAGATGGGTATTACTGTATGATGAAAAACGCGATTATTCGCAAGTTTGTAATAGGTTTTTCATTGGATAATAAAAGTATTGGATGGCTGCGGTTTGGTGGATGTAGCCCAGATTGGGTGAACCATGTTAAATTCTGTGTTATGATTTATTCTGTGCATGTTTTAGTTTCTCTATTTTATTTATTAAAATCTGCATTTAATTGTTAGATCTGCCATCTCTAACCCTAACATCTACTACTATCCGAGCGTCCATAGCCCTGATAGAGATATTGAGATACTCCTGATAAGTTGAATTCATTCTTTTGATTTTCAACATTTTCTCTTTTTCTCCTTTTTGATATTTCTTTTCTTTTCACTTTTTTCATTTCAACCTTTGAACAATGAAGTTCACACTCAGGGCTGAGAACCATAGTGGCACTAAAGTAGAAATAGGATTTTTCACCTAACATGACCTCACAAAGATCCCACAACAACCTCAAGAATCTTAAGATGTATGAAAGATATAAGATTTTAGAATACTTCAGGTTCAAGTCAAACCAATAACCCATCCTCTTTAAATCAAACATTTTGACTACTTGATGATAATAAAAGACCTCAACCATCCATTCAAGACACATGATTAAAGTCCATCAATGAAATACTTAGAACAGTCCTAGATAAAAATATAATTATTATGCAGGAAAGACACTTCCCCAACCAGAAAGCAGAAAACCCATGCCAGAGAAGCAAAGCAACAGCCAAACCAAAACCCAAAGAAAACCTAAACTAACCAAAATAGAAGCAAATCAAAATCCATAAAAACTAAGCTAATCAAACTAATCCTAAAGCAATCTATCTCAACTATATACAAAGAGACTCATGACAACTCATCATCAGATAGGGTGAACTGAGACCCACCCCCATACAGTTCATCAATGCATGGAAAAACAACAAGGTAATGGTAACAGTCCTCAAAAATGCAAATTTATTTTTATACCCAGCACAATAAGGCTCAATAATGCAACATTCAAACTCAATCTCATAATCAGTAATAATCAAAAATTGAGGCAATTCATTGCAGCCATGATCAATCCATATGCAAGTTGTCTTTCCTAAACTACCATAATCAAATTGATAAGCTTCAAAAAAATTTGCAAGGAAAGAAACAACCTGATTTTGTATTGATGTGGACTAAATGTTGTGTTCATCACCCTGCACTTGTGAAGAGTTGATGTCCCTATCTTCAGGTGGTCTCAACTGATGATGCAATATCCCTCTTGCATCCAAAACATGCAAAACAAAATTAGAGTCTTTGGTGAATAATTTAGCATGAAAATTAGATTGAACAAGTTCAAAAGTCTAAACATGGAACTTTTCACCTATTTGAATGTCTTTGTGAAGGTTCAATGATGAAAATGCAGAAGCCCCATCATGTATAGTAATTTCCCCATCATGATGTTTGTCAAGAAGTCCCACAGACTGATCTTTAAGCATGTCTTCACATACTGCAACGTGGTTAAGCCCATCAAATATGACTACAATAGTGCTATTATGAGCATTAAGCATATTTTTCTACACATCAGTATGAATCACATCAGCTATCTCATCCTTAATACATCAAATTTGTGAATTTTCAATATTTAATCCACCAACAGATAGAGAAAAAATAAAAGAAAACTCCTTGAATTCTTTTGTTGGCACTAGTTCAGGTTTGCAACTGTAACCCTTAGGAACATTAGCTTTTTTATCAACAACATCAACTCCTACAATTTGCTTCATGGTACATTCATTGACAATATGTTGAGGCTCCTCAATTGAAAGCTCAACCTCCTCCTAGGCCGCCTCAGTGTTTATTGCTATGACTTCCTCAGATCTAGTGCTAGTTGACTCTTCTACTAGATACTCACCAGTAGCTTGCTGAAATTATTTTATTGGAAGCTCATTCTTTGTAAGTTGATGCACATTATTTGCATGATCTAGCAACCATACTTGCTCTTTCAACTCTTCTATTGATTCTACTGATGCTTTAGCACTGTCAGATTTATGAATAGGTATATCATGTAACATAAGGATTTCCTCAGCCTCCCATCCTTAAGGGTCAATTGTCAGTACATAATTTCCCAATCTTGTTTCAGACAAGAGTACCTAATTTAAAGTATTTACATAAGCCTAGCTTGAAGCACCCTTTTGTTCAGAAAGCACATCTCTTTCAAGAGACCTTAGTATTGCACCCCTAATTGTAGGATCCCTTAATAATTCATGGGCAGAGAGACTTACTATGACCTTCTTGAGTTCTTCTACCACACACCCTCCTATTTCTCTACAGTCATGGTAGAACAGTTGTCTTTAGAGCTGACGACAAATTTATCCTTGTTGCTTTCAATGCTTCCCCTTTTATCAACATCAGATTGTCCTCCATTTATGAAATACTGAGTGGGAACCTGATGGAACACTTGAACCTCTTCAGTTATAGACTCTTCTTCATCTAGTGGACCATTATCATTCTCCTCATTATCTCCAAAAGGTTGAACTATAGATTCTTCACCGTATGCATACCCTATTTCAACACTCTTTTCTTGTTCTCCTTCTGACCCCATTCTCTTCACCTTTTGGAAATGGGACATGATTCACCACCATGACCGATATGTCATAATGATTAGACGGTACTATCTCCTACCCACTCGAATTGTTGATGACATGCTAAACTTCTTGTTGGAAAATGGACACAATAGTTTGGAATTCTTGATAGTCTGACTCAGAATGCTGATTAGTGTTATGAAGCCTACACCATCCTGAAAGAGTTGTTTTAGCTAGGTAAACTCCACTAGATTTCTTATGATAGTTTGGCTGATCTAGAGATGTTAAGTCTCCTCCATTATTCTGATGTGGTGGTTTCCCTCTATCAAATTTTATCCCTGAGTGTTGATCTTAAAAATACTTTCCCCTATTGAGATTTTTCCCCTGATCTTAATCATAATTGGACTGAGTTCCTCTTTGGACAGCTTGAGGTTGATCATTTTGGTTCCTTAAGTAAATGACCTCAGTAGCCAACTTTTCAACTAGCTCTGTGAATGCATCCAACCTCTCCTTGTCTACACTAGCTGAATTTTTCATATAATTAGTATGAAACCCATGGTTCAAGGATTGGTTAGATATCTCATAGCTCTACAAGTAACTAGGTATATTAGCTTGCTAATGAAAGAATGCAGGCTGGTTCAGATTTGAATGGTAATTTGACATGGGTGAAGCTTGATTCTAGGACCGACCTAGATGGGAAGCCAAGGGTAATTGAGGGACTAGACTCAACATAGGTGTTTGGTTAGCCAATGGCAAGGGTCCAGACAAGTGTTGTCTTAAATTTGTACTCACTTTAACTGCTGCATCATAAGCTTCAAGTAGGCTGGCAGGATGGTTTTCTCTCCATTTCACAAAGGTAGATGTTAAATTATCCAAAGCCTCATAATAAACCTCCCTGGTAGAGGCACCATCTATAATATAAGGGGATTGCAGCCTAGCATAAGCCCTATGAAATCTATTATTGAAAGTGACTATTGGTTCATTCACCTCCCACTTGACTCTAGTAAACTGTAGAAGTAACTCATTGGCACTGATTGGGATCTCAAAATCTCATAAAAATGTAGTTTCCAATTGAAGCCAAGTAGTGATAGAACCAGCAGGAAGATGGTTATACCAATAAAATGCCTCATCCTCAAGGGAATATGGGAAAATTCTACATGCAACATCTTTGTGATTAATTCCTCTATCCTTAAGGGTAGTTTTAAAAATCCTAATATGCTCTTCTACAATCCTTTTGGGATCATTAATGTGAAACTTGGAAAAGAAAACATTAGGATTCTTAGGCATATGATTGTAATTATTGAAGGATAATGGAGATGGATTATTAGCTAGGAAAGCCATTGGTGAAGGTGGAGGTGGTAAAGATCAATTTATGGCTTGCTGGGGCTGTTGAATAGGGATAGCTTCAGAATCAGATGAAGATGCACTTGATGAAGATGAGGATGATGGAAGTGGTTGGGTAGATGATGATTCACCCCTTGTTCTAGTCCTTCTTGACTTGGTAGGAGCTTGCAACTCTTGAAATTCCTCTTCTCCTGGAGTAGATCTAGTTCTTCTTCTGAATCTTTCAAGAGAGATGGCAGACAAAAATTAATCCATCTTCATTATCCAGGCCCTCCTTCTAGCGCCAATTTGTTGATGATATTTTCTACACAACAACAACCCAAACAAAATATGATATTCTATCTCTTTTGAAAGGTAAATCTATATTAGCAAGCCTCAAGAGATAACCCCAAGGTCTCTAATGTTAGGTCTTGACAATGCATAAAAAACTCAGTGATAATGTGAAAATTTTGGTAATCACAAGGGGCCTTACAAATGAACAATGTTGGAAGTGTACTTTCATTAGATGCAACAATATGGTGATGTTTTTAGTCCTTAAACTAACTCAGATTCAATATTAACAGTGAAAGAGATAAGGGTTTTAGAGAGATTTCTAAGACTAAAACCTAAGATCAATCACAACAATGATGAATGTTGTAGATGGACAGATCCCTAATGAAACCAATCTATGTTTGATCAAGGACAAGGCTACAACTCCACATAAATGATACAATCTTCTAAGGAAACTAAATATTTTTAGACTTTGAACATTCATTCACATACCTAATAACTGGCACAATGTAAAAAAGAATCCACAGTTGAACTTAGCACAAAATAAGGCCCAGACTAACTTTACAAAAAAAAACAATCAGGAAATTGCTAAATGTATGGACCAGAGATCGATCAACATCATTAACATTTTACCCTTATTGCAAAAGAACTGAAATCTAATATCTAACATTGAGAATTGAGAACAAGAAACCATAAACTGCCAAAATGTAACACAAAGCTTGCCAAATCAACAATCCAATTGCATTAACTTCTCCAACATTACATATCAATTTCCATTCTCCCCTCTCTCCTACAACTACTGACTTCTCTAACTTAGCCAATTCTAGCTTTTACAACCTCTAATTAGCTATTCTAACCCCTAAATCTAACCCCCTTTTATAATTGAGAAGGCACTAGCCTTTTATAGAAAATTACATTTTGAATCAAAGGCTAGGATTAAATCAATCCAATGGCATAAATTACACCTCTAGAAGCATCCAACAATTACATCTAATTTGGGAGCTCATGGTACATCATCATCCAATTGCATAAAAGTAGTTACATCATGGAACAATGAGAAAACAATATTATGCCAACATGTCATTAATGAAAATTTTTATTGGATGATGAAATCAACTTCACATGTCTTCCAAAAACCCCTTCCAACTGTAGACAATTTGGGCACGGATTCTTATGCAAGTTCCACTTTTAAAATTTGAATTGAACTCTTCCATATTTCACTTTTGGCACGAATCCATATGCAAGTTCCCCTTTTTGATATTTATTTAATCATTTTTTAATGGGAACTTTCGATTTTTGAAAAAAAAACATTTTTTGGAAATTTTCCATTTTGGAAATTTTTCATTTTTGGAAATTTTCCATTTTTTGGAAAATTTCCATTTTTGGAAAATTTTGGGATTTTTGCCCTACCCAATGATAGTTAGTGTTCTGCTCCATTCTCACAATAGCATGAAATATCCAATTTTCAAACAATCTTGCCCTTTTCAAACCTACCACCCAACTGAGTAGTGTGATTGCATCATAATATTCCCGCTTGAACTTTTCCCTATACAGTTGTTTTGGCAACTTTGAGAAGTGAGAATTAGGCTTCTCTAGCCAAGAATTAATAACTTCTTGTGATTTAATGGTATCCTCCTCATAGTGCCTCTTGGTTGTTTCCATGTCAAATGCCACAACATGAGACTTGTCAGGCATATCAAAGGTCTATGTCATTGAGACAGGATTAAGATTGGCCAACATCCTCCCTTGAGGATCAAATATCCTCTGTGTGCCCTTATCATAATTCCTAGCACACTCCAACACCAGCTCATAGCATTGGATGGTAGAAGGAGAACCAAGATACATGTGCCAACCTTGATTCCACCAATCTTTTGGCCAACACGGGAGGATCCTTCTGTGCCATCCTTGTCCTGAATTCTTCATAATCCCAATGAGCCACATTGGTATTAGTGACTTCCAACCAGATAAAGGTCAATTTTCTTTTTGGAATTCTACTCTTTGTGTCCAATTTAATTCTCTCCACTTAAGAGATGGAAGATCCCTCAGTATCTAGATTTTCCTATTTTCCTTTAGCCTTCCAATCCACTACTTTGCTTGATTTAGCCTGCATCCATTAAAAGGCCAACATAAATCCATTTGGAGTTAAAGCTCTTCAATTGTAGACACCATTTTTATCATAATGTTAGCTTAAAATCGTGATAAAAACCATTAAATCAACCATAAAGAACAGTAACTAAAAAGTCTAAAATTTTGAGCAACCCAAGGAAAACCAGCCAGGAAGGATTTTTGAGAAATTCCATGCCAGGAAAACTTTACCGAAGAAGCACAAATGTTGTCGATAAATTATTATGACATGAAAGGAATGTATGCACCATCATTTAAATCCTCAATATGGAGCATGTGGTACCAAATATTGCACATTAAATCTATGCATTCCTTAAATTTCTTAATACTACAAAGTCTCCTAGAGAATCCACGAAAATCTGACCAGGCTGGAATCCCTCGGGGACCTGAAATTCTGAGCTTTTGGTACATACCTGAAAACTCGACGAAGCGATGGAATTTCGGAAAAATCTGATCTAGGTGGAATTCTACGAAGTACCAAATTTTCTAAACTCCAGCACTGAAACCTTTTTGTGTAGTTTTCAAGAAAACTAGGAAAATCCGGACAAAACGGAAAATCCTAAAGTTAGGTAAAAACTCGGGTTTTATTCAAAACTTAGGATCTTCAATGTGTAACTCAAGGGAATCACTTGTGTAAGAAAGATGAACATCCAAGGAGCTCCAAAAACAACCAAATCAATAAAATCAAGAGGCCAAGAGACACCAAAAGCCAGAGCAAAAGAGGGTCCCTACTTTCAGTGGGGCATGTGTGCAAAAATTGCACAACAAGAAGGTTTACGACACAAAAATCACACCTATATCCAAGCAACAATAGGGGTGACGAGGGTCATCCAGGCACACATAGCACAAGTACGAGGGAACACATCATAGAAAACACACACACAAGTTCAAGAAAGGGGCCTCCTCCTAACATTGATCAGCCAAGATGTCGTTTGCTTCCCAATCTAAATCCTCATAAGGGGAAGGTGGATGAGCGTGAAATGGTGGGATGTTAAGAGGAGTTGCTTCAATCCTCCCGCAACAAGGGCCAAGGAAGAGGGCCCCTCAAGGTCATCTCCATCGAGCTCTTGTGGATTTAAGGTCAGCATCTTAACGAAGATCACCGACAAGGTTGGGACTTCATCCATGGAATTAAACATGTACCCCACAAGGGTGCCATGTCTAGCTTTAGTAGATAGGATATGCTATGCCTGAGATTCATTGCTAAGTTCACTGAATGACTCAAGAGCAGTGATGAACTTAGGGGAAGCCAGGACTAGTTATGTCACTAAGATAGAACAAGTCAACATGGGGCTGCCTTGCAAGTGAGGAAAAATTTTCTTACATCCTTCATTGCTGGAAGGACAATCCTTCACCTCTTGTTTCGTCAGAGGAGATGAACTCCCCATGAACGAGGATAGAGGGGAAAAGGAAGAAGGGGAGAGAACAATAGTGGACACAATTAAGGTATTAACCATGTCCATAGGCTTTGAGAAAGGTTGGATATCCAAAATAGACATCAGCAAAGGTGGCTCTACTAAAGGAGCAATGAACACCTATACCCATTTAGGGTTAGACACATTTATACTCGCAATGGAAGCTAGGAGCAGTATAGGACCAGACTGGAGGGAAGCAAAAAGAAGGGAGGAAGAAGATGTTGCAAGAGGCCCTGAAGAAGGGGCAGTCGTTTCTTCCTCCTTCCTTTGCAAGGTGACCTGCTTAGCCAAGAGGGCCTTTAGCCGATACTTGCACTCGCGCATAATGCAATTTCTTCAACTCTTGGAGTTAGGGGTTAAAGATTGCGAAGGGACAAAAGGTTACTAGTCAAACATTGGAAAATCCACCATGGTCATTTTTGGCAGAGGGACAAGTTCTTGCATAGGAGCAAGAGGAGCGGGTTGAGGAGTGATAGGAGGAGTTGACTCGAGAGCCTCAGTAGCAAGCCTCTTTCAACTTGTTTCCTTAGGATCAGGAGTAGTAGGAGGCCATGAAGGTCGAGACAATGAGGAATCTCCCTAGAGACCTTCTTCGTATTATATTGAATGGGTCTAGGTTTTGTCGGTAGAATAGGAAGCTCAAAAGTAGGACACTTAGGCTTTTGCCAAGTGGGCACCATGGGAGTCTCCTATAGATGAGGAGTAGAACCTGATGATATCTTAACAGTGCTATTTAACAGATTTATCACCTAACCCTATATTCTTATGCCCACAAAAGGTGATAAATGTAATTATAGTTGAATTAGTAATAATGCGATTTCTAAACCAATTCTTTACTTGTTTTAAAAGGTTACAACTACCTTTATCTAATATTAAATGATTTATTTTCAACTAAGGTTGCTTTTAAACAGAAAGCAAGGAAAGGGATTTTAACCAAAAAGCTTGAAAGGTATCTATCAACTTCATATAACAAGAATTGAAACTACTTGAGAAAGGATAAAGATGAAACAAATATCACCAGAGAATCCTTATTCACAGATAATAATTACCACAACAATATAGATAAAAATATCATCTATCATCCCAATAACTATAACACATTGGCAAATATTCAAAATAACATAATGAATCCATACACCATGGTTCAAATATCATGTATGCATAAACTTCACCAATGTCTTCTATATCAAAATAATAGATAAAACCCAAAATAATAGAGTTTTTTCTAATGAGAAAAACAAAGTTTTCCCAAAAGATCCATATCACATCGATCTGACCCATATTTAAACATAGAAAATGTCTTTGGTAATGGTTTCTTGAAAGTAACCGTATTGAAAATTAGAAAAAGTATTTAACTTAAAGAGCCAGATTAAAAGAAAGTACTTAAAATTCAAAAAATAAACTATGCATTGGTCCCTCCCACTTCAACCTCTTTAGCTTCTGGTTCCTTGACCACTTCTTGTTGCAAAATCTTTTCCCACGCTTTCATTCTAGAATTGTATTCCCTATACCTGATAATGATTGCAAAAATTCCCCTACTTCCTTGTGTTAATGTAATCTGGAGTCTAATTCTCCATTTTCTAAGACCATCCTTAGATTCATTTAGAATGCCAGACCTTCTATCAGCTTCAATTTTAAAGGTTTTAAGATAGAGCTCTAATCTCCCAAGTTTAGAGAAAGATTCTTTAGTCATTGTAGCAGGATCTGCTATTTCCTTATTGAATACCTCTTTGAATTTTGGGAAAATATCCTTTCAGTCTAGAATCTTCTCATCGAAATCATCAGTTATCTTCACTTGTAAATCATTACAATTCCCTTTAATTTATGCTAGCATATCCAGATACTTTTCTAGTGCTTCAATAATTTATTTTACCAATTTATCATATATGTCTAATTTCCATTCAAGTGAGTCAGGCCATGAAGGATCTAACTCCTTTGGATAACTCACAATCTATTCATTAATTAACTTTAGTTCATCTGTGGAAATTAATTCCTTCATTTCTTCTGAAAGCATGTAAAGACTAGTCTAATCTTTCCTATGCTATTGTAGCTCCGCAATCAATTCTTTTCTCTTATCAACAATATGAGTGTAAGAAATCATAGATTTACCAATAAAAGGTCTTGAAACATTTCATCAATCCATTCATTGGTAGCCTTGGAATAGTTTAAGTTCTTTCTGATTAACTGAATTGTAGACTCATCAATAACTCCTTGAGAATTTGAAGCTCTAGTAGATAAAAAAGGGGTAAACTATAGAAGATATAAAGTTTTTAAAACCGAGAATCTGAGATTGCAAATTTACCCTTTCTTTTCTTTCTTCTTTTACTCGCTTGGCTAAAGCATTGACTGAATAGTTGGCATGATACACATTTCCCTCAAGTGTCTTGGGTCCCATGTCAAAATGCATGATCTTATAGTCAACTATGGTTATTTCATCCTCCAAATCCTTCAAAGGTTCTACAATCTCTAGTATTTGGTTACTAGAGACAAGATCATCCAGTATTCTTGACATTTATTGAGCTCTCTTTGGTCCTAAGGAAGTTTGGAGCAATTTTTCCACCGTGTCTACTTTGGAAGATGTTGTGGGAGTGTATTTTCTCTTCTTTTCTACTACCTTCCTCAGCTATAATAGAGAGTTTTCTATCAAAACAGAACTTTTATTACCTTGAAAAGCCACCCTAGTTTCACTAGGAACAATTGATATATTTTCTACATGAGAAGGAGTTTTAGATAAAGGTAGGAGAGTATTATCTTCAATAATTTATTGGAAAATGATTTCTAAATCTTCAAGTGTAGGTTTTATTTGACAAATCTTCTTTTTGAGAGTGGGGGTAGATGGGATATCTTGTTCACATACTGAATTCAATTTAAGTGACTCTTTAGGTTTTTCACCATCACCCTTAGATTGTGAATTCATACTAGAAGACCTAGTAGCCATTCTTGTTGATGATGTACTTCCTGCAACTACTTGACTAGATCCCTGTTCATTTTTCTAAGATGATTTTGGTTCATGAATGGAACCAGCAGCCTTCTGCCATTTCTCCTCTAACCAATCTCGAGTTCTTTTGAGTACTGACGCAACCCACACATTCATATGCAAAACATCACTCTTACCCCAGTCGACCTTAGAGTGAGATTTATCAGGCAATTTCTAATATTTAGGATCAAGGACCGTTGAATCTTCAATCAGATTCTTAGGAATTTAGAAAGAAAGACTAAAAGTTTGTATCTACTCAAGGTTTAACCTCACATGATCTCTTTTGAACACCTCATTTTCATCAATACAATCCTCCCAAAAATCCAATTATGGAAGGTTGATGTTGATATGAGCTTGCAGCGTACAAGTTTTTCCTTACGAAACCCTTGTTGTCAAAAGTGGTTCTCATAAACAAATACTGAAGATGATATTCCTTAAGAACCTTTTCATCACCTATAGCCATTTGATTACTTTTCCATGTGAAGGAAGGAGTTACTAATGGGAAAGTATACCTTGTTTTCCCATATTCATGTATTTTATATTCACCATGGCCATTTGTCTACAAACTTCCAAAAACACTAGTAAATCTTCATGATATTTGGGAAATTTTAATGGGGCTTTTTTATAACCTCCTATCTTTAAATAAGAAAATATATCAAACTGAATGTAAAATCTCCCAAACTTCAACACCAAATATTTTGATTCAAGGGAAAAATGCATTTCAGGGTTTCCATCCAGTTTCCTCATGGCCTCCATAAAAAATACATCATTCATAAGGCAATATTCTCCCATTCCCACTTGCTTGGTGAATTGTGGATAACATTTATATATGGGCATGCCAAAAGTTGGAAATGCTTGTGGTTTCAAACCTAGCCAGAATGATCTCTGACTAGCTATGATATATATCAAGCAGGAACATAGATGAAAAGTGGTAGTCTTTTAAAAATTGACTAATTGTTCATGTAGATGAAAATAAATTATCTCAGCCCAATTGACAAATACATTATCATCATAGATAACCAAAATAAATTGACACATCCAGTCCTCAAATAATTTAATTTGTGCATTCCTTGCAATGTGGTGTAGCAAAGCTATGATATCTGCAATTTTCACTTTAAAATGCACCCTTTTAAGTTTGTTGGGTAACTGGGACTTACCTCTTTTCTCCGACTTCATCCATCCTTTGGCCATAGAATTTTTACACCAAGCTTCATTAACTCTGAAAAATTCATTACATGTGTCAACATACATCTCCCTTATAGGTTCTTTTTCTGGAGTTTTCAATGCCTAGGAAATGACTTCAGGGAAAATTTTAGCAACAATGGTCCCATCCACAAGCTTGATTTCTCGAGTTTCTGGAATGCACCTTCTCTCACATGCAACAATTAGGTCTACGCTCAGCATGGCTTCTAGAAAACCTCCAGCATAAGCTAATCCACTTTCGAGCACCTTCATGTCTACAACAAAATTTTCTTTCCCCTCCAAATATGCCCAAAATTCTTCCAACTTAAAAATTCCAAGCTCTGTATCTCTCACACTAAGCCAACAATTTTTTATTTTAGATTGCATGAGCTCACCACACCTAAAAGGAACATTTGAATTCCTGAAGAAATAATAGCAACAAGTAGAATTATAGCCAAAATTTTAACAAATAAGTTCCCACCACCTTATGCCATGTAAAATGACAAGATGTGTATTTGGTGTTGAATTAATACTACACTTTATTTTATTTTTTAGTAATGAAAACCTTAGGTTATGTGTGCCTTACAAAAAAAATCTTTGAAAAGATGTATTTAGGTTGTACTGTATACTTTATTAAATGCAAGAATGATACCTCAAAAACTACGAAATGAACAATGGACCTCTTTGTCATGTCAAACTGAAACTTAATAACACAAAGTCAGGAATTATAAAGTTTTGAGAACCTCTGACTTACCAAACATATACTTGATGCTACAAAGGACAATAATTCGGGCCATCGGGAAGTTAAGAAACACACAAACCCAACGACAAGGGATGTAAAGGAGTGCCAAAGAACTAAGTTTCAAAACTTGAAAAACATGCCACAAAGGTTTAAAAACTTAGAGAAAACTGCGACAAAGGAATAAAATGAATGTGAAGGATTTTAGCTTAAACAGGAAGTGTAGAAAGGGGAAATAATTGAAACACATGCTACATAGTATATTTATGAGTAACATTGGCTTTGAATGGGGACTAGGACTGAAAGGACACAAAGAATCTAGAAACATGACATAAAGCCTTATTCAATTAGCAACAGAGTCAAAACCAAACAAGCCAAAACTGAAGCAACAAACCAAACAAAAGAAGGAAAACTATGTATAAGGATGAACTCAACAAATTATTAGTGAAGTAATTTAAAATCTTTCCCATTGTAGGAAAGAGGTAGAACAATACCATCAAGATAAGCCAATTGGAAGGCATGATTGCCAACAAGCTCCTTGATCAGGAAAGGTCCTTTGCACAAAGAATCAAATTTCCTATGTGCTCCCTTTGGCTCTCTTCTCCTATCCCAAAGAAGAATTGAATCACCAAAAAAAAAATCTCTTTGCCTAGTTCTTCTGTCAAAAACCTTTTTCACCATCTATTGATGTTTAGTGATTTTATCTTCCACAATCTCTTTTTCTTCTGTCAGCTTATTCAAATACATAATTTTTTTTCTAAGGCATCCTAAAATTTCTCATCTTCAATAACCTTCTATAAATCAAGTGTTGAAATCTCCAATGGTGTGAGTAGAGTGTTATCAATGCCATATACTAATTGAAAAGGATACATTCCAATAGCTCTTTTGCATGTAATTCTATTAGCCCATAATGCATCATATAACTTCTTATGCCACGGGCTCTTTGATTCTCTTTGACTAGTTTCTTAATGATATAGATTAGGTTCTTATTGCTTGACCTGGCTTGCCCATTGCCTTGTGAATAATAATCAGATGAATGAGTGAGGAAAATACCATATTCATAATAGAAAAGAGTGATCTCAGTAGAAGAAAATGAGATAGCATTATCAACAACAATCTTCTTAGGGACTCTAAACCTTATCAAAATATTCTCCTTCAGGAAATTACACAGAACTTTACTTGTAGTGCTCTTCACCAGGATAACTTCCACCCACTTGGTGAATAATTTGTAGTAGTTAGTATGTGTGTATGTCCTGCGCTAGAGCTAGGATTAATTGGCCCAATGAAATCCAAACCCCATTGTTGAAAGGGTTCATCAATTACAATGAGTCTCAAAGGTAAAGTAGCAAGTTGTGGTCTACAAGTGAACTTTAAACACTTTTCACATTTCGATACCCAATTATATGCATCCTTAAACATACCTAGCCAATAAAATCTCTGACACAAGATTTTAAAAGCTATCACAGAAGCGAAAAATTTCCACCGCATGCTTCAGAAATGGGCTTAGTTAGCTCAGCAAAATTGGGAACAAATCTCCTCTAAAAATTCACTTGACCAAAGAAAGACCTAATACCATCTTTGTTAGTAGGTAACCCTAGCTGCATAATTGCTTTCACTCTTTCTAGATCTATTTTAATTCCATCTTTTGAAACAATATGGCCAAAAAGTTTTCCTTCAGTTACAACAAAGATAGACTTCTTAGGGTTTAAAGAGATACCTTCTTCTTTACAATGTTGTAATACAACTTCCAAGTCATGTAGATGATTGGATCTCTTTTTAGAAAAAACTATTAGGTCATCCAGATAGATCACTATAATTTTATTCTTGAGATCTCCAAAAGATATGTCCATAGCCCTTTGAAATGTTGCCCCAACATTAATAAGTCTGAATGACATTCTATTATAGGAAAACACACCAATGGGCATGGTGAAAGCTATTTTATGTTGGTCCTTTGGAGCTACTTCCACCTGCTTGTAACTCAAGAAGCTATCAAGCATAGAAATCATTTTGGAGCCAATAACAATTTGTAGAATATGATCCATCACAGGTAGTAGATAATTATCTTTCAGTGACACTTGATTTAAATTCCTGAAATCAACACATATTCTTATTTCACCATTTTTCTTCCTTATAGGGACTATGTTAGCTACCCATGTGGAATGATGGATGGGGTAAATAATTTTTTCTGTAAGAATTTTATAAATATCATTAAAAATTTATTTTTCCACTTTGGGTTATAAGTCCATTCTTCCTGCCAATAACGCGTGGCACCAAGTTTCAAAAAAATCTTGTGCTAAAATTCTCCATTTCTAAACTTCCTTAAATCTACATAGGACCATGCAAAGACATCTTTATAGTGTGTCAGTAGGGAAAAAAATCTTTCTCTTTCTTCTTAGGAACAACATTTACCAATATAGATGATCTTAGGATCATCATTTGTACCAATGTTCACATTGTCATATTCAACAGATGCTTCAATTGAGACTTTATTTTTTTGTTTGAAATAATTTTCATGTCTGCCAAATAAATGCTCTAGAGAAACTAATCCTTTCATAATTTTATTACCCTTTAATTGGATAATCTTTGTCTCTTTTCATCAGGGGCTATGATATCGCCTTCCAAAACATCACCACTTTTATCATCACTACCTTCAAAATAAATGTGAGCAAAAGCTTTGGCCTTCTCCAAAAACTCAATAATTTGTTGATCATTATTGAACACTTGCCAATGATTGACATTATCAGGGACACTGGGTCTGTATACAATTTCAATTGTATAGGAATCATCTTTAAAGTCTTGATGAGGCAAGAGTAATGATGTTGAGACTGCTAAAGAATTAGCCCTAGTATTTTTCTCCCTTGGAATAGATTCTATAGAAAAAGCATCAAAATCTTCTATAAAATCCCAAACTCTGTTCCTATAGTGCTTAGCTGATTATTTTTCACAGCATAAATTTTCCTCACCTGTTTCACCACTAATTTTGCATCTCCTACAACCTTCAATTGTTTGATACCTTTTTCTTTGGATATGCTTAGAACAAGCAATAGGGCTTCATAATCAGCTATATTATTAGTATTTGTGAACTCCAATTTGAAAGCAAAAGGGAACTTATAACCATCAGGAGAAAACAGAACTACACCAACACCTGACCCTACATTAGTACAACTTCCATCAAATTCTAGTGTCCACAATTCATTGATTAGATCAGGGTTGATAGGATTTGAACCTTCTCCATGGTCAAATGTATAGGGTATGTGCAGGATCATCATGGAAAAATAGGCCCTTAAGTGGTAAAAAATTCAGAAAAATCAGAGTTAGGCAACTTGATGTAAAAATTTGAATAAGTTATCTATATTATTTCAAAAATATGTAAGAATGGAATCTATAGAAAATTGAATGTAGTTTCTAAACTACTAGGTTTTTTTTTTTTTAAATCTATTTGGTGAAAATTTGAAATTTCAATGCAGTAGTACTTAAATTTCAAGGAAAAAATAATTAGGTGTTTGTCTGACCACCCTAACCATAATAAAATGAAAATATTTTTTATAATATTTTGATATAAGTAGAGGACTCATGTCCCGATGTGATGCATATTTTTGTAATTTTTTCCAAGTAAATAATTAATTATGAATTTTTTGTTACAACTTTTAAAAAATATAAAACTTGTATGTTTGACCACCCTAACTTGGTCAAAACTTCATGAAATTCATTTCTTATTTTTTTAATCCTATAGTATGCAAAGCATAAAATGTGACACATGTTTCGATTCAAAAATGTGATACCATTTGAAAGTTATAGATTTTTTTCAATGAACCTATCAATCAAGACTTTAGTCGTAATTCAAATAAAAAATGAATAATAATTATTTATTAAATTCAAAGTATAGCATAATTTATATTGGTGGAAAGTTGAGAATCTCCCTTAAAAAGGTCCTTTTCATTTCATCAATTTTGGGTAAAAAAAAGTCACCAACCACATACCCTACACATGCCCATCATATCGCCACTTTTTGGCCCATCATGATCCTGCACATACCCTACACATGTAAGTTCCTAGTCCTATTTCAACAAACAAAATGTTTGCTCTTGGATCACCAGAATTTAAAACAATGAATTTGGCTTTAGGTTTAGGATTTAGGTGTATTTTATTTCCATCTAGAGGTATCAAAGCATGAGACCAGTCCATTTGTATCTCTCCACCTATATCCTTACAAAAACCCCCACTCAAAAGCATGCCATAACTTGTTGGAATGTCAACAACCAATATGGTTAGTTTTAATCTCTTCTTGGGAAAGCAACTAGGGCTACTTGAGCATCTTTGATTTGGCCTATGATAGGAACCAGTGACCCATCCATGGAATAACATTTACCTTGGGAGGATTTATAAGATGATCCTAAAGCTTTAGCTATCTGGGTAGGCATCACATTTTCAGAAGCTCCAGAATCAATGATATAATTACTTAACCCAAAACCAACAATGTATAATGATATATAAAAAGGTTTAGGTTTCATGAATGGGTTTTGTGAACTTACAGGTTCATCAATAGTATTAGAATAGATCTAGTTCTCAAGCCAAACTTCATTTTCACTAGAGGTTTGGGCATTACATTGAGATGGTGAGGGTTCTTGTTTGACATATCTAACCAACCTATCCAATTCTGAGGGATTGAGTCTCAAATATTCAGCCTATGAAATTTGGATCTTGGTATTCTTACAAGAATCAACTATATCAAATGAACCAGAAGGAGGATTGCCATAGGATGAAGAAAATGACACCTCTTCTGGCACACTCTTAGGATTCGTTTTCTCTTTCTTTTTTTGCTTGGTCAAAATATACTTCAGGGTTGAAGATGAACCACTCTAATCAGCTTTGGCATGTTGTCCTCTAGTGAAAACAACACAATTAGGATCATCAACTCTAACATATACATCTTGTATGGTTTTTGTTTCTGATACAAACTCAAAGAAATTCATGCCAACATCATTGGACAAACTAGGTTCTTCTACATATGGTTCCACAATATGTTCATTGGTTTGAAAGCATTTTCATATACCTAATCATCTCTAGATAGGTAGCTCCATCATGATCTAAAGTTGGATGAAAATTACAGTGATTTCCTTTACTAGGAGGTGGGAGACCTTCAATTGCCAACCTTTGATTTGGGGCAACCAATAATGGAGTTTTTTTAGGAACTACTTGATAATTTCTTGACACATCTTGATAGGGTGTGTGCACAGGACCCTTAGGCATCTGTCTCTTAAGAGTCATTATGTCATTAGCCATTCTATGAATGACTGGGTGAGTAGAATTCATTGGTGATGGTTTCCTAGTTTGTAATTCTTTCTTCCATTTCCTAGAGATAATCAAGTCATCTTCTATTGATACAAGCCTAGCTTGGGCAGCAACTACATCAATGACACCCTCCCTTTCGATAAGGAAACTTACATTTGGTGGAAGAGTGTTTATGAACATTGCTTTTAGCAATTTTGTGCTAGGTCTCATGTTAGCAGAAATTCTGTTATATAACTAATCAAATTTGGCTACACAATCTCTCATTGACTCATGAACTTCCTTTTTCATTGAATCTAACTAAGCAACCAAGAACTGATCATATTTTGTGGAATTAAATCTATTCTTGAATCTTCTTCTTAAGGTAGCCCAATTATTAATAGAACCATTTGGAAGGGAGTAAAACCATTAAACAACAACATCTTTCAAATATTCCGCAAAGAGCCTCATGGCGACATCTTCACGTTGTACTACAAGAATAGAAGAGGTTACAAAGAAATCCCTCATGTGCTCATTAGGAGAAACTTTCTTGTCTTTAGTAAACTTGGGTATGATTTTTCTTAAACCTTTAGGAAAATCATGAAGTTGTGCACCTACTCCAAAAGCTAGGGGACCTATTGTAGCTCCCCAGGGCACTGGTTGCGCCATTATTGGAGGAACTAAAGGAAAAATTACTTTTGTAGGAAGAGTAGTACACAGAAGAGAAGAATTTGGCAAGATATCTTCTAGACTCCAAATACAACAGGTTTTGGAAGAGGAGGGGAAGATGGTTTGTTGATAGTCTTGACCTTTCGGGTAGGTAGGAAATATGAGAAATCAATAGTTTCTAGGAACTCAAAATGATCATCTATAATTTACCTTTTCTTATCACCCATAGTATATCTTTTTGAAGCCAGGTTTCAGATAGGATACTAATAGGCCAACGAAGTCACCAACTTAAACTTATTGATGATTTCAAGGAGGATTTTTCCTATTATTCACTTGGTTTCTAGGAACTTGTGTAGGAGGGGCCCTTACTCTTCTAACTACAGGTGGGATGTTTTCTACAAACACAATCTTTTTTGCATTCTCAAAATGTAGTGCATTTTCTTTAATAATATCTCCAAGTTCTTCTTCTTCTAATACTTCGTTAATTTGGTGATACTGATAATTAGTTAGATTCTTTGTTGCCAAGAAAGTAACTTGAGACCGATAATTATATCTTCTTGATCCCCAATTAACCAATCTATGTTAGGCTAAAGAACAAGAGAATTATACCTTTGAAGAACCATTATTATTGACTATAGAGAAACTCATCACATAAAATTACTTTTCTGAATTATCCCCTAGTGGAATCACCAAAACTATGTTAGTTAATATATTTATCACCTAACCCTATATTCTTATGCCCACAAAAGGTGATAAATGTAACTATAGTTGAATTTGTAATAATGTGATTTCTAAACTAATTCTTTGCTTGTTTTAAAAGGTTGCAACTACCTTTATTTGATATTAAATAGATGATTTTCAACTAAGGTTGCTTTTAACTAGAAAGCAAGTAAAGGAAGGGGCTTTTAACCAGAAAGATTCAAAGGTATCTATCAACTTCATATAACAAGAATTGAAACTACTTGAGAAAGGATAAAGATGAAACAAATATCACCGTAGAATCCTTATTCACATATAATAATTACCACAACAATATAGTAGAAAATATCATCTATCATCCCAATAATTGATAACACACTAGAAAATATTCAGAATAACATAATGAATCCATACACCATAATTCAAAGATTACATATGCGTAAACTTCATCAATGTCTTCTATATCAGAATAATAGATATTAGCCAAAATAACAAAATTTTCCCAAAAGATATGTATCACATCAATTGAACTCATATTTAAACATAGAAAATGTCTTTTGTAATGGTTTCTTGAAAGTAACTATACCGAAAATTAGAAAAAGTCTTTAACTTAAAGAGCCAAATTAAAAGAAAATACTTAAAATTCTAAAAATAAACTATGCATCGGTCCCTCCCACTTCAATCTCTTCCACTTCCGGTTCCTTGGCCACTTCTTGTTGCAACAATTTTTCCTATGCTTTCATTTTGGATTTGTATTCCCTATACCTGGTAATGATTGCAAAAATATCTCTGCTTCCTAGTGCTAATGTAATTTGTCCAGTCTAATTCTCCATTTTTTAAGAGCATCCTCAAATTCATTCATAATGTCAGACCTTCTATCAACTTCAGTTTTAAAGGTTTAAATATAGAGCTCTAATCTCCCAAGTTTAGAGAAAGATTCTTTAGTCATTGTAGTAGGATCTGCTATTTCCTTGTTGAATACTTTTTGCATTTTGAGCAAATCTCCTTTGAGTCTAGAATTTTTTCGTTGAACTCATCAGTTATCTTAACTTGTAAATCATGAAAATTCCCTTTGATTTTTGCTAACATATCCAGATACTTTTCTAGTGCTTCAGTAATTTCTTTTACCAAGTTATCATGTGTCTAATTTCCATTCAAGTGAGTTAGGCCATGAAGGATCTAACTCCTTTGGATCACTCACAATCTATTCATTAATTAACTTTAGCCGATCCATGAAAATTAGTTCCTTCATTTCTTTTGAAAGCATGTAAAGACTGGTTTGATCTTTCCTATGCCGTTGTAGCTCCACAATCAATTATTTTCTCTTATCAACAATATGAGTGAAAGAAATGACAAATTTACCAATAAAAATCATAGTTTCCTAAAATGTTTCATCAATCCATTCATTAGTAGCCTTGGAATATTTTAAGCTCTTTTTGATTAACTACATTGCAAACTCATGAATAACTCCTTGAGAATTTGAGGCTCCAGTAGATAAAAAAGGGTGAAACTATAGAAGAGATAAAGTTTTTAAAACCTAGAACCTAAGATTGCAAATTTACCCTTTCCTTTCTTCTTTTACCTGGACTTGGGTAAAGCATTGACTCAATAGTTGGAGTAATATACATCGTCCTCAAGTGTCTTGGGTTCCATGTCAACATGCATGATGTTATAATCAGCCATGGTTATTTCATCCTCCAAATCATTCAATGGTTTTGCAATCTTTAGTATTTGGTTACCAGAAATAGGATCATCTAGTAGTCTTGACATTTTTTGAGCTCTCTTTCGTCTTGAGGAATTTTGGAGCAATTTTACCACTGTGTCTACTTTGACACATGTTGTGGGAGTGTATTTTCTCTTCTTTTCTACTACCTTCCTTAGCCATACTAGAGAGTTTTCTATCAAACCATAAATTTTATTACCTTGAACAACCTCCCTAGATTCACTAAGAGAAATTGATATATTTTATATATGAGAAGGAGTTTCAGATAAAGGCAGGAAATTATTTGTTGCAGAGGGTATGGGACTTTGAAGAAAACACAATGATTCTCAAGAATTTCAAAGATGCACTCTTAAACCCTGTTCTAGGCACCCAGATGGAGAAAAGGCTTCAATAGCGTACTTATAACTTATATGATTTCCTTATGGACCCAAACCCTTGGATTACTCTTAGGAGACTCAACCAACCTTCTCTTGAATGATTTCAAAGCCACAAGCCTCTGTCTTAGACAAAACCTATTTTCTCACCTTAACTAGGCTTCTAGCCCAACTAGGCCTCCAATGATGGTCTTTTGCACTTTTCTCTTAACTTTCCCAAATGAATCCTTAATATAATGACTGATTAAGATGTGTTTTATGATGCTACACAACATATCAACTCCCTGATGGCACTTGTTTTAGACCAACCTTCCCAAAACCTGCTGTCTCCACAAAATCAAGGCTTAATTAGCCCTCTTTTTCAAAGCAACCCCTCTCCAATCTTATTCCATAAATATGAAACTTTCAACAGTGTCTTAAAATGTTTCCAAACTAAGGATTTTCAATTTTTTAGGCTCCTATAACACCTTTAAGACTCTCAAACACAAAACCCTCACTAAATTTCTCTAAAACTAGGGCTTCTTGAAAACTAGCCTCCCCAACACTTCTAGAACCCTTTATTTAACTTTTCACCATTAACTTAACATATATAAAAACTTTCAACTCAAAAACATACCCCTCATTCAGGTATATCTCCTGCTACTACACTCTAGGCACAATTTTCATGCACTTTTCCTTGCTAAAACTCAGTGTACACCTTAGAAATCTTCCTTCCTACACATTAACTTGTTGGATCCATATGATAAAAGTTAGGAATGATCAATTTCATTGGTCTCAATCACATATTCCCATGAAATGGATCATTCATCCATGAAAAACCCTCAAAATTAGTGAAAATCAAAACTTTCTTGAGGACAGTCAGAAATATGATACAAGAAACTAGTGATTTTGCTTATCGAGACATGAAAAAAGGTTAAAACATACAAAATAAAGTATCTAATTCATCCAATGGAACTTATCTTCAATAGAAATCAATAGATCATCAAAAGAGCACACGAAAATGCAAAAAGATTGAAGTTTTCTTGATTTTCCTGTAGTAGTCTGTACAGTACTTGCACCAACAACCCAACCTCCATAAAAATGACTTCCCTAACCTTGTATACCTATTTCCCAACTGTCCCAACTGAAGGATATTGGTTTCAATGCCTAATTATTGTTAAAACTCAAAAAACTTACTTTCTCGCCCAAAGGTGGATTTCAAAAATTTGAATTTCCACTTTGTAATTTATTGAACCCCTATCAACTATAAAGCTTCCAAACTATTACATGGAATTATTCAACCTTATTTGACATAAATAAAACCCTATATACCTATTTAAACTCCTAGGACATCATTAATTCAATTACAATGCATTTTGGTCCTAGGATCCTTATCAGGACCCTTAGGACTTTTGACTCCCTTAATGCTTTCATTCATTTCAAAATCCATTATAGGCTTCAAGATGTCATAATTGATGTTCTGAGATGTTTGATAGGTCTTCATGACCCCTGCATTCTCCTGTCTCTTGAAGTGTTCCTTGAAGAGCTTGGGTGCTCCTGCACTAGTATTATCTTCAATAATCTGCTGGAAAAAGATATCTAAATCTTTAGGTGCAGGTTTTGTTTGACCAATCTTCTTTTTGAGAGTGGGGATATATGGGGAATCTTGTTCACATACCAATTTCAATTTAAGTGACTCTACAGGTTTTTCATCATCACCCCCAAATTGTGAATTCATACTAGAAAACCTAGTAGCCATTCTTGCTGATGATGTACTTCTTGTAACTACCTGACTAGATCCCTGTTCATTTTTCTGAGATGATTTTGGTTCATAAATGGAACTAGTAGCCTTCTGCCATTTCCCCTCTAACTAATCTTGATTTCTTTTCAGTATTGGTGCAACCTACATATTCATATGAAAAACTTCACTCTTACCCTAGTCAACCTTAGGGTGAGTTTTATCAGGAAATTTCTCATATTCAAGATCAAGGACCACTGAATCTTTAGTCACATTCTCAATAATTTGGAAAGAAAGAATAAAATTTTGTATCTGCTAGAGGATTAACCTTATATGATCTCTTCTAAACACCTCATTTTCATCAATACAATCCTCCCATAAATCTTGGATGGAAGGTTGATGTTGATATGAGCTTGCAGTGTACAAGTTTTTCCTTACAAAACCTTTGCTATCAAAATTGGTTGTCATAACCAAATACTGAAGATGATATTCCTTAAGAACCTTTTTAGCACCTCTAGCCATCTAATTTATTTTGCATTACTAACAAGAAAGTATACCCCCATTTTCCCATATTCGTGTATTTTATATTCATCATGGTCGTTTGTCTACAAACTTCCAAAAACACCAATAAATATTTAGGATATTTTGGCAATTTTAATGGGCCTTTTTCATAACCTCGTATCTTTAAATAAGAAAATCTATCAAACTAAATGTAAAAAATCCCAAAATTCAACACCAAAGATTTTGATTCAGGGGAAAAATGCATTTCAGGGTTTCCATCCAGTTTCCTCACAACATCCATCAAAAATGCATCATTAACAAGGAAATATTATCCCATTCCTACCTAGTTGGTGAATTGTGGATAACATTTATATATGGGCATGCCTAAAGTCAGTAATGCCTATGGTTTCAAACCTAGCTAGAAAGATCTCTAACTGGAAATGATATATATCAAGCAGGAACATAGATGAAAAGTTGCAATCTTTTGAAAATTGACTGATTGTTCATATAGATGAAAAAAAATTATCTCAGCCCAATAAATTTTTTTTTATCATCATAGATAACCAAAATAAATTGATACATCTAGTCCTCAAATAATTCAATTTGTGCATTCTCAACAATGTGGTGTAGCAAAGTTATGATATCATCAATTTCCACTTTAAAATGCACCCTTTTAAGTTGTTTAGGTAAGTGGGACTTACCTCTTTTCTCTGACTTTAAGCATCCTTTGGCCATAGAATTTTTACACCAAGCTTCATTAACCCTAAAAAATTTGTTAGCTACTTCAATAGACATCTCCCTTATAGGTGCCTTCTCTGGAATTTTCAATGCCTAGGAAACGACTTCAGGAGAAATTTTAGCAACAATGGTCCCATCCATAGCCTTGATTTCTCGAGTTTTTGGAATGTGCCTTCTTGCTCATGTAGCAATTAGGTCTACGCACAACACAACTTCTAGAAAAACTCTAGCATGAGCTAAGCCACTTTCAAGCATCTTCGCCTCTACAACAAACTTTTCTTTTCTCTCCAAACATGCCTAGAATTCTTCCAACTTGAAAAACCCAAGCTCTGTATCTCGCATTGAGCCAATGATTTTCGATTTTAGACTATATGAGCTCACCACACTTAAAAGGAACATTTTAATTCCTAAAGAAATAATAACAAGTAGAAGTACAGTTGAAGTTTTAACAAATAAGTTCCCACCACTTTATGCCATGTAAAATGACAAGACGTGTATTTGGTGTTGAATTAATATGACACTTTATTTTGTTTTGAAGTAATGAAAAACCTAAGATATACATACCTTAAGAAAAAACATTTGATAAGATTTATTTAGACTGTATCGTACACTTTATTAAATGCAAGAATGATACCTTGAAAACTATGGAATGAACAACGAACCTCTTTGTTGTGGAAAACTAAAACTTAATAACACAAAGTTAGGAATTATAAAGTTTTGAGAACCTCACTCACCGACCATATACTTGACGCTACAAAGGATAATAAGTCAGCCCATCGGGAAGTTAAGAAGAACACAAACCTAATGGCAAGAGATACAAACAAGGAGTGCTAAAGAACTATGTTTTGAAACTTGAAAAACACGCGACAAAGGGTTAGAAATTTAGAGAAAACCGTGAGAAAGGAATAAAATAAATGTGAAGGATTTTAACTTAAATGGGAAGCACATAAAGGGCACATAATTGAAACATATGATACATAGTATATCTATGACTAACAAGTAGAACGAGAGGAAGTGCCATACTAACTAGCGGAAGAGAAAGAAGGAGGATCACGAGACCTATTCTCTTCTTCCTTCCTTCGTGGTTTAGTGACATCACTGTTAGCTTTTAAACAAACCTTATGTGAAATGGCATATGGCAAGGGAGGGTATCTCACTTTTAGCCTTAGGACCCTTTCTTATAGTTCTGATATGTTTAGTGCAGAAGGTCCATCCTGGGCGGAAGAGGACCAATGGGCACATGCTAGGAGTGGTCTAAGAAGTAGCTACCATGTGCAACTAGTGGTCTATAACCGGTGTCATGGATTGCATGCATGAAACCTTTGTGGAAAAATTTTAGACATTTATGCATGACGAAGGGTACCACATTCATTGCCACTAACCAAGGGATACCCAATTTTACTCTAAAGAGTTCAGACCCAGGGATGATATCAACCAGGAGTTTCATGGACTTTGGTCCAACTAAGATCGATAGGACAATTACTACCCAAAGGTTGTATAGAAAGACCATCACGTGTGTGGATGGTACTCATAAGAGCATCGTTCTCATCCTTGTGTAAGAAGTTTATTAACATAATATCCTCTATTATTATGTTCACTTGTGATGTCAAATCAATGAGAACACCAGCCATGATGTTTCCATTGATCTATTCAGGAATGTAAAGAGGAGATGATTCCTTGTTAAAGGCCATCAGCAGGTCCTTTGAAGTGAAATTTATACCAATACCACTATCCATAGGTTGCACAGAGGGGATAGGTTGGTATAAGAAGGAAGCCATTATGCACACTACACAATGCTTTCATAGAGTCCCTAAAGGTTAATAGACAAGATGGTGACCCAATTAAGGTTTCATCGTGTAATTCCTTTGGAACCTTCCAACTATGCCAACTAGGGGTTGTAGGTTGGGTTGAAAGGCGATAGCCTCACAACACTCTCACCTACAACACTCTAAGAGTATGAGGAAAGGAACTATTAGGATCGCAAGGATGGAACCAAAATGGTTCACATCAAGTTCACCAAAAATGTAAGAGAGGGGGACCACCGTGTGCAAGACCCCAAGTCATGGAGGGTCAATTTGAGAGAGGCTACCCTAACTTACCTTAGTTAAGTGTAATGCGAGGGAATGCAAGGTGAAAGTAACAAGGACTGTGAGGCCACTTAGTTACTTTGTAGAATTGAAACACAAGGAGAGGCTAGGCGAGCTAGTTCCTAGGTCTAATACCACATCTCAGAAAGCTCTCTGTCTGAGGATAGAAGCACAGTCTTTGGATGTCAGCGCAGTGCACTAGAATCTAAAAGCTATACTATCGTCCATATGGCCAGACAATAGTGGAGATGAGGTCAATCCAGTAAATTAAGATCATGGTCTAGTGGAATAACTAAAGGGCTAGAATGATGTGATTAAATAAATGAAGTACTCTATAATATTATAAAGCAAATATGCAAGAGTGAAGAGAACAAGGAGAATCTCACTAAGGAATTCATTCACTAGTTGATCCCTCGAAGAGCACGTACTCCTACACACAACAAGAAAGGGAAAATGTTGGGTGGTTGTATAGGGCCTTGCCTCAGTCAAACCCCCATTTAGGTGTTTCCACCTCCACAGATAGCTAAGGAAATGAGATAAAGGAAATAATATAGTAAAGAGCAAAGAAGTACTACAAAATAGTGTTATGCTACTCAACCAAGTGATAGAGGAGAGGAGAGGGAAGATTACCGCCTCCACCAAGAGAACTCAACATTGCTTGGGGGAGAAAATGAGAGTACTCAAGCCTCTGTTGCAATGGTGTGGTCCCAAACTTGTTCTACCAAAGTGATGGAGTGTGGCTTTAGCTGTAATGGAATGCTTCAATTCTTGGAGTGAGTGAAAGTGAGCTTGAAAGTGAATATGAGAGTGCAAGAATGGAATCCTGAAGTGGTGAAGAGTTGGATTGAATGTTGAAGGGATGAATTTGAAGAAAAAGTGGAAGAAAACGATCATATTCGGGTCGGTCGACCGAAGGGGGCGTTACAACTTCACCTCCAATGAGAAGTGTAACACCTCTATAGGTTCAGCCATAGGAATATGACAGGGATGTAACTGCACCATGCAGACGTCTACACACCACATGAGCATCCCCAACATAAACACCTCCATCAACACTCAAAACAGGCACCAAGTGGGATGTAAGTAGTGGGCTTCTAGGTGAAATTAAGCCTCCAAACTTGGTTTTCTAAGGTGGGTAAAGGAAAAAAGGGAAATTGCATGTGGGGTACGAATTCACTCATATACACAGATTCATCATCTATCACACCTTCATCAACAACATAATAACAATTTCTTTGGAATCTAGGCTTATTAGGTCTTGGCTTAGGAACTCTTTCCAGACACCTTGATGCAAAATGACCTATCTTATTGGAATAAAAACATTTAATAGGAAATTTTCCTTTATACTTACCTTCTCCTCTGACTTCCCTTTTGACAATAAGTGCTTCAAGCTCCTCTATTTTTCTCTCCTCTTCTTCAATCTCTCATTTCCTCCTCATACTTGAATACCTTTCTAGAAGAACTTTATCCTGAATCATATCTCTATTTATCTCTTCTAGAAGTAGTAGCTTTGAATGCAAATTCTATCTTAGGAAGAGCATCACCAAATTCACTCAACTCAAAAGCAGTAAGCTTACCAATCAACATGTCTCTAGTTACATTTGTTATAGTCTAGAGCTCCTTAATAGTAGTAGCTTTGATGTTGTTTGCAGCAGGCAATTGATCTAAGCAGTTTAGTAACAATCTCTGATTCTTCCAATCGTCCACCAGCACATCCGATACCACACACAAGTTCATTCACTCTTTGCATGAAAGAAGTAATGTTCTCATCATCACCCATTCTAAACATTTCATATTTCCCTTTTAGACTTTGCAACTTAGCAATCTTCACATTAGCATCACCTTCATAGAAAGTTTCCAAATTTTTCTAGATCTCATAAGTAGTCATCAAATCCATAACATTCATCATCTCAAAATTAGTCAAAGCACTCAACAATGCTTCCTTAGCCTTGATATTGTATTCAACTTCCTTAATCTCATCTTGAGTAGAAGGACCATTTTGTGGAATGATATACCTATTCTTTGTAATCTTCTAGTAGGGTTCACCAATGCATCTCAAATGACACTCCATTTGAGCTTTCTATAGAGAATAATTTGTTCCATCAAATCTCAAACTATCCTTCTTGTATGTCACCATCATGGATCACCTCGAGCTGTTAAAATTTTTCTAAGGAACCTACTCTGATACCAATTGTTGGAAACACAAGGGCAGAAAACTAAGAGGGGGGTGAATTAGTTGTCACGAAAATTTAAACTTATCAAACTTATTAACCTTATTCTCATATTTGATCAATAAAAATGAGAGCATAAATCAACAAAACATCAGAAACACACATAACACCAAGATTTTTTATGTGGAAACCCTGTTAGGGGAAAAACCATGGTGGAGGTTAGTCCACAAGATTATACCCTATTAAAAGTATAAATAAATATGAATGGGGAATGCACATGCATTCAGGTGCACTACCTAGAGCTCACTACTCAATTATAGAAAGGATTACTACCCAAAGGAAGACACACTATCTTACAAAGGATGTGGATTACATCCACAAGAATTTGAACTGAGAAAACAACATCTGCTAATGCCTGATTACAGTTCTAGTTAAGCACATGGACATTTCTTCACACTCTACTCACTCTTCTTCAAACTTTTCTTTTGTGTTTGAAAGATCTGAACATTATTCTCAGATAGGACTCACACACTTCACATAATCATTCCTTCAAATGATAAAACAATCACTTATATATATCCACAACAAGAAATTACATTGCTACATGTCGGCCTCAATAAAATAATAAAATGAATACAAACTCTCAGCCCAAAACATTAAATAAATTTCAATGTGAAGCAACCAAGGTTGGCCACAACATAGTGGAGACTCAAAATAAAATCTTCAAACATGAAAACGATCCACAACACTCTACAACACCCTGTTAGCCAAGAACGTGAAAAACATGAACACATAAGAGAAAATTTCTAATCATGAGCACAACGATCAATGCTGACATGAAACATAGATAGAACATGATCTAGAAACACAAACATTAAGAGTCACTAGAGAAGCATCCACAAATAAACTTACTAAAATCATCATCATTCAAGAACACAAACTGAAGCAACAAAATGACTACCAAAACACAACTGCTCATAACTCGATCAAATCTTCATGCGGATCTTTGAAACTTGATGTGGATAAACTATATATACTCGACAAGAAACCCTTTAATCCACAACCTCTAATCATCAATGTATTGAGCTCGCCAATAGATTGAACTTCACTTCACCACTAACAACCTGCAACTTATTTATTACAATTTTCTCAATATCCTCAACATATACAGCCTCTAAGACATTAATGCCAATAGTGTTGACATCAATGACAATAACATATTAGCAACACAACCACAACATCTAATAGATACTACAATCCAAATGACACAAAGGATTCCACCATAGTCAGTCAATCAACTTGCATGAATGATAGAGTTAGCCTTCTACTCACTGCATCCAGAAAACTCAACATTAAGCTTCACACTAATCTCCAACACTCTCAACACACACACTTACTGAATAAAATCAATGTCACAAAAAACAACACTTTGTCTTCTCTTATTGGGCTTCTTTGCTCTTGTATATTTTCCATTACTAACTCATGTTGTATTTATACCATCTTCAACTTTGAAACATATCCAAAGTCAGCTATCCAAATCCAAATTCAAATTAGGTTGGCACCAAAACATCCTAGGGTGGAATTAGAATGGGGGGTAACCCAAACACATGCTTCATAGGGATGCAAATATATCCAACACGCTTCATCATTCTTGAAAGTAGTATTTCACACAAGGTGGACCCCACCAGTGTAAAACACATTGAACCATTAAGCATTAAAATTTCTGAAATTAACTCAACTTCATCACCACACATCATAAGACTTCATCAAAGAGAAATCTGGACCAACACCATTTCCCCAGAACCTCAACTAGAAACATAGAAAACCATAGTTCGCAACTGGTGAAAACAACTTGTACTGTAGAATGACCCATCAACCAAAAATATTAACATAGCACCTTCTCACAACCATGAACAACATATTTGAAATGCACAACCATGGGAGAAAATCCAGACTAAAAACCAGAGCGACCATTAAAAACCTACATCATATCTTTATTACAATTTTCTCAATATCCTCGACATATACAACCAACATCAAATAGTGAATAACTAGATGATTGGTTGACATTAATGACAACACCTTCAATCTTTCCATTCTTGTAATAGATTCTTCATCATTTATTGTAGCAATTCAAGATCCATCATCACATGTCAAGGATATCAAGCATCAAGTATGTTATTGAGCTAGTATTGTGATGTTGCATCCAAGTTCTAAGGTCAAGTATTATTCTACATTTATCTCAAGATCTAGATCTACATCCTTCATGGCCATTTCATGCTAGATTGTTGATTTACAAGACATCATTCAAGATATCTATTTTCAGGTTTCATGTCTTTATTTCATATAATCTCATCGTTTGGTCTAATTACCTAAATGGGGTTTAACCTAGGAAAACCCCTATCCTCTAAAAAACAACAAGTCTTTCTTCTCTTTGATGTGTGATTGTAGATCTAGGTGTCTTGGAGCTCGAAGATCCCTTGAATATTAGGTTAAGCTCTTGAGAAAGTTGTTGAAGTTGTCCCCTTGTTTGCAAGGTTTCCATCTTCACAAATAGTCATCTACAAGTTCAACATCAGGGTTTCAGGGCCAGAATTTAGTTTGGAAGGGAAGAGTAGAGATTAGAGTAGGGATTTGAACTTTGAATTCCTGAAAAAGGTAGAATGATATTGATATGCTAGAAGTGGAATATGAGTCCCACTATAGGGACTTTTTTAGATTTTTTACATTTCTAGATACCCTTTTTCCATAAACTTATTTCAGACCAAAAACCTTGATCTAGGACTGATATGCCTAGATTAGCGTATGAGTCCCAATGGGCCAAAATTTTAGTGTTTTCAACATTTCCAATCCTCATTCAAGCCTCTACAGGTTTCCAAGTGCACATTTTTGAGTTTACAACCTCCTATTCGGATTTATATGCATTTCTAGGTCATTCATTCAAGTTTCATGCATCACTAGGTTTAAACATTAGATCTTGCATTTCATTAGTCTATCCAAGCCCTAGCTTGGTGGTGAACCCCTCGTTAATTCATAATCTGACCCTAGGATAGCTCTATTGCAAGATCTCTTTCTCCTTTGAATACTTGAGGTTGAGATCTCTAGGGTTTTTCCTTGAACGACAGTGTTGGATTTTGTTGTTTTATCTCCCAATCATAGAATCATACAAAATCATTTCTTTTAGTTAGCAATCCATTATACAAGTGGAAGAGTTTTTATTCGATGCAAAATAAATGCATTGATATTCGGCTAATTCATAGAGTTCAATTTTTAGAACTTACAGGGAACTCATTTTAAGGATCACATTGCTCTACCATGAAGAATCTAGTCATATAGTTCTAAGGTAATTTTGTTATATGCTAGAGGATCTTAAATCCAAATTTTCATGTCTTGATGTCCTACAATGAAAAATTTATGATTGATAGAGTATCGGGTTTGCCAATGATAGAGTTACTAATATGAAAGTGTACATAATTAGAATGCTCTACATTCTACCATAGAAGAATATTTGGTTATTCAGTTTTGTGGGAGTGATTATAGGTGTTAGAAGTGTGTGTGGTCAAAGTGGCAATTGTTTTGGTGAAGTTGTGAATGAACAAATGGTTCATTTCACCAATCTTTGCTATCTAGTGCTAACCTAAAGAGTTTGTGTTCGTGCGAAGTTAAAGTATGAATTAAGCAATATTAAGGGAATAATTATAGGTCTCTACTGACCTATTTTGATGTGTTACAATTTTTGGTTTTTTCTATGAAGCATGTATGGTTGGATCTTGAGCTGACAAGTTGATGTATTACACGTTTCATCCAATTAGGCCAACCTTGATGATGTAGGTGTTTGAAAATATAATGCATATAAATGTAAGTTCATTTTAGTGTTGTAGAGAGGTGTGAGATGATATGTGTGTGTTGTTGATGCATATTCCTAAGTAGAGTATGTGAATGTGATGTGAAGAAGAGAAGAGTGGGTGTAAGTGTTGAGAAACATGAAGTGTGTTGAGTTGGTATATTGAGCTTCAGTGGAACTATCTCTAGCATATTGTAGATGCATTGTATTAGTTCAAATTTTGGTAATGAGCCACCCTTTCTTCTTTCTCTCTTATTCTCTAGAGAGTGAGTTCTCTGGATAGTGAGTCCACCTAGTAGTGAGCTTTTCATATATTGTGAGCTAATCCTCAACATGCTTTTTCCCTTTTTGGTTTTTCCATGTAAATTTGGTGTTCTTATGTAATGTGATGTGATGATTTTTTTAATTTTTTCTTTTCATTTCTACAAGTTTAATGAAATATATTGAATACATGTTTAAGTGGTTTCAGAGACTACTGATTCAGCCCCCTCTCAGTATTCTAAGTGTTCAATAGAGACACAATAGGTTGTTGAAGCTCCAAATACTCGCTATTAGCAATATACTATTCAGGGTACACTATAAGATGATCAAGAAGAGCATATTTTCACCAAGTGGAAGAAGGAATCTTCTAGAAACCATAAGGCTAGTAATAGTCCATGTGCCTAGTAGGAAAACAACACCTATAATGAAAATGAATTCTCTCATAATCCACAAACTAAGACCAAGACCATGTGTTAACCTATAACACAACCTATCCATGTAACTCTTTTGACAAATCAACCTCGACCAAGATATGCACAAAATAAGTATGGGTAAAGTTAGAAAAAATATTCACTTTGAAGAACCTACCAAGACCATCACCAATGGCCTCATAAGCAAAGAAACACTAGAACTATAAGGAGAGATAAGGAAATCTCACCTATATAAGAATAATATTAAAGGATTCATTCGAGGGTTTAAAGGAAGGAGCCCAAGGCCAAATTAGAAGAGGATGAGAATCCCATTTCTAGTTACCATTATCTAAAATAACTTATCAATCCAAATTAAAAACTATAAAAAAACTCTAGCAAAAGGGTAAATATTGATCTTAACCTCCACCAAAGTTGTCCAATGCTTTGAAATCCAATGATGTAGGTCAAGAAGAGAAGGCCAAAATTGGAAAAATTTATAGATCAAACCCTTTCTGGAGAAGAAATATATACAATCATTCGCTTCCTTGCCTAGGGAAATCACAGGGGCACCCTTAGCATAGGGGAGAGGTAACTATTTTATCAAACACTTATCTAAAATGGATCTCCAATCCACCTTATTTATCTTCACTGTATTTGCAAAGGAGTGAAGAAATGGGATCCCACTCATATCCTAATTGTAAACAACAATAAACATATCCTAAGAACAATATAGAGAAGCACACATAGCCAAAGGCACAAACCCCTCCACTACATGGCACACATCCTCCCACATATGCTAAGTAATAGTCACACCACCAAAATGCACAAATGAGGAGATAAAGAACTATTGAGTAGGAAAGAATCATTTGAACATGAAAGAGAGCATGAGAGTTCCATGGTTCTTAGAATATTATAATTGTGTTGTTACTATTACCTTGACTTATATATATATATGTGTGAAATATCATTAGGCATTACTAAAGAAACATATTTAAAATATTTATGTGGTTCTTAATATTCTTTATGAAGTGGTGGAACCCTTGTATTGCCAAAATGACATATAAATAATTAATGATTGAAAAATAGGAGTGTCATAAGTAATGGGTATAGTTTTTTCCAAGGTTACATTTTTTAGTTATAGTTATACTTAAAATGAAAATACAATGAATACCTCTATTAAATTAGTAGATTTTGAAGCCAAAATAGTCATTCAAGCTACTTGATAATAAGTTATAAGTCTTTCAACTTTATTTTGACACCCTTAGTGCTTAGAAAATAACCCACTCTATGAATTTGAGAGCATAGTACTTTGAGACAAACATAATGACACTTCCAAGAAAATGGATAGCTCCAATAGGTGGCAACATATAAAATGATTTTTTATATGCAATCATACCATTACATGAAAAAAGTTGTATTATGCAACCCTGAAAATAAAATTTTGCATATTATGTAGACCTCAAAAGGAGAAAAATATGAAATGATGTATATGAAAATTGGGCCAAATAACTTCATTTGGTTATTTGATGATAAACTTGGTAATCATTTTGATCTCATTTTGTATCCTCAAATTGTTTCAATTTAAAATCAAAATCAATTATGACATCAAGATTTGATTACTCTTTAACATCAACCCATTACATATATATACTATAGTGGTTCCCACTACACTTTCTTGAAACATCTAAAATAGACAATTATTCAACAATGATGAGTAGATTTATGAGTTTTAAAATTATTTATCACAAAACGATTCAAATTTTGAGAGGTATTGTAGGTCTTGAGAGGATTTCTGAAAATAATTATATTGTTACAAAATGTATCCCTAATTTCTAACCATCCAACCTATTCTTTTATTTCAGATAGTGATTTATATGTTTTCACTTTTAAAGTGTCTTTGTATCATATAGACAAATTGATATGAATTATGACAAGTTGAAAGCACATAGACAAATTTGAGTTCTAGAAAATTAGAAGGTAGACGTTGATGCACTTGTGGTTTACTTTTGAGCTATATTTGTGTGGTCTAGGGCACAAGGAAACCTAGACTAGGGACTTAAAGCTTGATTTTTCTTTCATAGGCCTGAGGTCCCTAGTCTCTAGTCTTTGTCTTTCATATTTGGTTGTTAGTTCTTTGTCTGTTATTGAGATAATGTAGATTATGTGACTTGTCAACTTGTAGGGTTTTGATACATGAATGAGAAAATTTTCTTCAATCTTCCTACAATCCTCTTTAGATCGGTAATTTGCACACATGACAATATTTAGGATTTTTACTTTGTAGTTATTTTTGGAGGAAAGGTAATGGTGGAGGTATTATTCTAGTGTCGCCTAGTACTATTAATTAAAGATTTAGCCTCAAATTAAATATTGAATAAAAAATGAAATATATCTAAATATGATGCATTGCTACTTTGTTTGAACCTAGCCTCCAAGAATTGTACACATTGCTTAACTAATCCTGGTAATTTAGAACTAGTTATATCTCAAGTCGATGGTACTTATGAAGCCAAGGAGATGATATTATGACTATATAGAAATGTTTATTGGGACACCATGCAATTTTTTTATGCCTTTGGTATTAAGTGGCTATATAGAAGTAAAGAAAGTAATAGTGGATATTCTTTCAATTATGACATCAAATTTCGATTACTCTTTAACATCACCCCATTGCATATATACTATAGAGGTTCCCACTACACTAGAAATTCTTAATAACATCTAAAATAGACAAGTATTCAACAATGATCAATAGATTTATGAGTTTTTAAATAATTTTAATAAGTTCAAAAATTAGCTCATAGATTGGAAACCATCTTTTAAAAAAAAAATATTCATCTCAAAACTAATGAAATTTTGAGATGTCTTGTAGATCTTAGAGGATGTTTGAAAATCATTATTGTTATAAAATGTATCCCTAATTTCTAACCATCCAACCTATTCCTTTATTTTGGGTTGTGATTTATATGTTTTCACTTTGAAAGTATATTTATATCCTATAAAAGTAGCTGTTCAAAAAAATTTTAGCATAAATTTGTTAGAAAAATATTTTTTTAATAAGAACAAAATTAAAGACCTTAGAAAAGAATTATACAAAAATAAATTAGAAAAAACAAAAGAATACTCTATTATGAACAAATATAAACTCCAATTTTTTTAATTTATTTTTTTCCTCTCTTTCTCCACATTTGCCTTCGGTAAAATATTTTAGTGAAGATCATCCTAAGGAACAGATATATACTAGAATGTTCCTGATGAAGTGTAGGAACACAACTTTATTAACTAAAAAATATTTGCAACTAAGAAGACATTTGATCACTTCATTTGGCCCTTTTTTTCCTAAATAGAATAGACCTTAAAATGTTTACCAAGATAACAAGAAAAATCACTTATACATAATCAATACCACCCGAGTTTAACAGCGACGAAGCTTGAGCCAATTCATGAATCCACACAGAAGAAGTTTTAGAATAAGCCGATATTTCCCTTGTTTCCCTGAAAATTTGAGACATTTCAATCTCTTTTCCATCTCCTCCTCCTGCTGTTGAATTTAACATCTCAACCACCTGACTCATGGACGGCCTCTCATCTTTGTCCTGTTCAATGCACAACAACGCTGTTTTCAACACCCTCTCCATTTGCACCATTGACTTCCACTCCACATCTCTCCCTCCTAATTTGGGATCCAAAATGTTCTCGTTCCATATTTTTTCTCTGACATTGTCAAGAGTCCATTGGAAAAAATTACTCCCAGACATATTAAATTCTGCAGCCTTTTGCCCGCTAACTAATTCTAAGAGAAGAATGCCAAAACTGTAAACATCTGCCTTGACTGTGATGGGAAGGTTCATCGTCCACTCTGGTGCCAGGTAACCTCTCGTCCCTCGTATAGTAGAGAAGGCAAGAGCGTTATGGTCTCTCTCAGTTCCGTGCCCACAGTCAACCAGCTTTACCATTCCAAAGTCTGAAACTTTTGCTCGAAACTGCTCATCCAGAAGAATATTCTCCGGCTTGATGTCGCAGTGGAGAATCCATTCCAGGCATTCCTCGTGTAGATAAGCCAACCCTCTAGCCGTACCCACTGCAATTTGAAATCTTGTGTTCCAATCTAAGACTTGTGAGCTGCCTTGGGTAAACAAATACTTATCCAGTGAACCATTCTCAACATACTCATAAACTAATAGCATGTGCTTTGCCTCCGTACAGTACCCAAGCATTCTAACTAGATTCATGTGATTAACGCGGCCAATCATACTTAATTCAGCCCGGAACTCATCTTCTCCTCGAGACACTCCTTCCAATCGCTTGACCGCCACCACTTTATTTTCGGGGAGAAGGAGGCCCTTGTATACACTTCCAAATCGACCATTTCCCACTCTCTCACTGAAATTATTGGTCGCCCTTCTGAGTTCTGAAAATTTGAACCTTTTAAGCCCTCCAGGAATGGCAAAGTAGCCTTGTCGATTATAGACATCGGCCTGGTGAAATACTTTAATGAAAAACCACCGACCCAAAGCAATGCAAATAATTTCTATTAACCCAAGAGCAGAAACAAAAGAGACGAAGGCAATGATCAGCTGATTTGATCCACCCTCTTCTCCAACTGTGGACGAAATATTTTGTTGCTGTAGTTGGGATTCCGAAGGGAGCGAACATGCTGGTGAGCCTGATTCAGATGGCAGCAATGTAAGCAGAGATGAGATATTGGTCACTGAAGATTCATTGATGGATATCTTAATATATATGTAATTTGGGGCCTCTGGAGATTGAAATCCACTAATAAGATAATACTTTGGATAACAAGAACCTGAACCGCTAACCCTGTAGCCAAATCCCAAACAATTACAATCATCCATGCAGAATTTTTCGCACTCCTCAATTGACATATCATGTCTGTCGAAATAATCGAACCCATAATAATCGGCGTACGGAATCCTAAGCATCTGGGCACGATTTACACCGCAAGAGAACTTGTTGACGAGCCGGCAGCCTTTGAACCAATCATTTACGTCTACCCTTTCAAAACCAGGCGGGCACACGCACATGGGCTCTGGTGTATATATACACATACCATTAAAACCGCACAGACCGTGAACTTTACACTGCCGTGTAACTGCAACCCATGAAATTTTCCAGCTGCCATTTTGCGAATTGAGGCTGTATAATCTCAAGTTACCGTCAGTATCCAGTGTCAATCTTCTGAGGGGCCCTTCACCATAGTCCCAGGCATTGAAACCAAACCGATCGCTTGAGCTGAAACCACCAGATCCGTCTAGAACTGCTACACGAGCAATATTAAATTTGTCTCTTCCGTTATCAGCTGGAGTTTTCCATGGCTCAGGCCAATACTTGCTGGAGAGATTCAACCCTTCGTAAATGAGCCCCAGATAGTTGTCATCGTTGAAATAGAAACGATAGTAGCCAGACCTGTAGTTTTCCGACCCCATTCTGGAAATGAGCTGTGTTCTCGTTGTGAAGGGCTGCTGGGGAAGAAGCGTATCAGTAGGCGAGTCGAAGCTTTGCCAAATTATTTGTCCAGAAGAGCCGCGTAGAATCAGATTTCCCCCAGTTAGAAGCTCCGCTTCCGTCACACCAAGTCCTTTGGTATTCGTTCTCCATACGGCGCTTCCATCCGCATCCAAAAGAACAAAGTCTCCATCCTTCTGAAGACGAAGACTGGAATCCTTGCCGTTAACGGGTCGGTCCCGGTTGGCCATCCAAACAACTGTATATGGGAAAGGAGTTTGAGAATACCATATTGCAAAGCCATAGGCGTTGATGCCAACCATATAAAACCCAGCGGAAAATATGCCATCCGGAGACTGCAGGACAGTTTGATTTCTTTCCGGTGAGAGGGAATGTCCTAATCTCAGCCTCTGTAATCCATGAATCTTTTGTGCAGAGATTAGGGAAAGGCAGAAAACGGCAGACAATATAGACCGTAGACATAGAACAAAATGAAAACAATCCATTGTAAACACACAGCTAGTAGAGAATCTCACTTTAACCGTGCAACAAGAAACATTCGGAGAATGGTACTTAGATGGCGAGCATACAGAAAAACTACAGAGAAAGTCTCTCCATGGTCTTGACCCCGTCATCCATGTCGGATCATATGTGAGTATTTATGATTGGGGATTTCAGTCAACACACGCTAGTGGTTGATTTTTTTCCTTTTGCATTTAGGCAGGTATTCAACTAGCAATTGCACGTTCTTGAGTTAGTAAGGAGCCAAGTCCAGATCGCGGGAAAATCTTTAATTATTCAATCTAAGTCATAGCGAACAAGTCCAAGTCGCGGGAAAATCGTTAAATATTCAATCCAAGGCATAGGAACAAGTATACGGTTAAAGCTTTAATTATTCAATCTAAGTCATAGGAACAAGTATACGGTTAAATCTTTAATTATTCAATCTAAGTCATGGCGAACAAATAATACGGTCAAGCTTGTAGATTTTTCTTGGATGAACATTTCCTTGTAGATATTCATGAAAACTAATTAGATTATGGTCAAAATAAAGAAGAAATGATAATAAAAGGATCAATTCCAACAAACTCTAAGTAGTTATAACAAAATTAGATAGAGGATGACTTTTATAATCTAGATTGCCCCAAACATTTCCATGGGTAACATCATTAATTGACTCCCAATAAGTGAGAGCATGTTCTTCGTCTTTAGAAGCTACAATGAATGGATTGGAGATGTGGCTAACTTCAAGTGAGAAAGCTTGCTTGATTCAAGCCAATCAAGAGTAACACCTCCCTACCCAAAAGAAGAGGTAAATAGTGTCTAGGAAGGTTGATCCTACCCTCCACAAGTAGTAGTATTCCTAGAAGCCAAACATTGATAATCATGGTGACCATAGGAATAGGATCCACTATCATCACTCAAAAGTTGGTTGCTTCTATTCTTTGTGTCATTCTTCTTGTTCTATGAGTATTTGGAGAATGATGAAAATTTTAGAGACCTTACATGAACTAAGCAAGACTCCTTTAAACGCACCTTACACTATTTTTCAATTTTGGTTATATGGCCACCTTGCATAACACACTTTGCTTGCCTATGGAGCCATCTTGTTTATTCATGAGTATCAAGCATACGAAGCTTTGCTTGCCTCAAGAAGTTCAAAGTTCATTGTTGTGTGGCACCTTATCAAAGTTATCAGTAGGTATAGCTTTGATCTTGTTGAACAAGAAGTTGAACTTAGGCGTGACTTTCCCATAGCCACTTGCTTGTCTGTGTGAGGACATACCACATGCATGTGTATTTGTCTCACCCTTTTAGATACTCACCTAGCGGATAGCCTGAAATTTCATTGCCTCAAAGTGAGTGTGCATTTTTGGACAAATAGCTTAGATCTAATCCATAGCATACGAGACAAATAGTTGAAGCTTGATCCACCCCTTTTTTTCTTTCTCTTTGTCTTTGGCAGTGTATGCTTATGCCTTGTTATTGCTCCTTACATTGTTTTCCATGTGTTTTATTTTGTGTCTATGTTGGTTTGCCATAGGATCTTGATCTTTGGGGCTTACGTAACCCTGTTGGTCATTGCCATCCTATCTTGCTAGCATTGGTACATTTGAACCCCTCTTAATGTAAGTTTCATCTACTTTAGTGTGAGTTTGAAGCAAGTTCCTCCTCTCGCTAAAGTGGGAGCTAAATGTAGTGTAGGAAAATGTATCCCTCTACATTTTCACACTTGTTTGGGCTCTTGTGAACCAAATGGACATAATTGTGCCTTATTTAGGGTGTTCTAAAATGTTTTCTTACACTTTCACACTAATCTAGGTTTCTTATTAAATAATTGGGATTATTTATGCCTAATTTGGCCTTATTTTTCATCCATGAGCCTTATTTAATGCATCTTTCAAAGGATAGTTACAACATCTACCAACATCCAATCATAATTCATGTGTTTTTTGATTATATGGCCCAGATTTAGTTATCTAGGACTCATATGCCACCTTGGGCATATGGGTCACACCCAGGTTTCGGGGGCTCAATTTGCATTTCATATGAATCTAAGCCTTTCTTGAAAAGTGTGTTCCAAGCTTAGCCTAATGGGACTCACACACCCCAACTAGCGTATGAGTCCCGCTTAGCTTAGACCTAAATTAAATTCAAATCATTGGCAGGATTTTATTCTCCTAGATCTATTGTTAGCTTATAGTGTTATAATTTCAGGAAATTTGGCATAGACAAGTATAAATACAAGGTTATTTCACATATTTTCTCCTAGCAACTTGAGTGTTCATGCATTAGAGAAAATTTGAGTTCACAAGAGCATTCAAGAGTTTACAAGAGCATTCAAAGAGCACTCAAGAGTGATTATGAACCATTTTTTAGCATTATTCAATGTCAAGCATCATGTCAAAGTCATCATGCATCATGTTTGTTTTTAAGCTAACATTTGTGATGTAGGGTTGTATGATTCAAGAAAGCATTCAAGTCAAGATCTATTATATTTAAGCAAGATTCAAGATCCACATTCATGCTAGCCAGTTCATACATGTTTGTAGTCTTTTGTTCCTAGGGTTTGGTGAGTTGCAACATATCCTTTTGTTCATTCATCATTCCTCTATTTCATTTGATTTCATTTCAAGGTTTGATTACCAAAACAGGGTTTGACCAAGGCAAACCCCTATCCACTCACTAAACAACTCTTTTCCCTCTCTTTAGTGTGTGATTTGCAGATCTAGGTTTAAAACAAATCGAAGAGAAAGATTGGAAAGAAGTTGTCAAGTTTGTCAAAAGTTGTCACCTTGTTTATAAGATCACTAAAAGACATCTTTAGAGCAAAATTTGACATTTCAGATCTAGAAATCAGGTTGAGAAGACATAGCAGAGATTGAAGAGAAAATTCAGATCTTGATACTCCAAAAAATCCAAGCAGGATTGATACACCACTTCTGGCATATGAGCCCTAGTATAGACATTTTTCCATATTTATGAAGATCTAGACTTGTCATCACTAGTTTTTTGTTCTTACCCAGAAACCCTAATCTGGGACTAAATCGCCCAGCCTGGCATATGAGTCCCAATGTGCATTAAATTGATCATTTTTAACATTTCAAGTCCCCATTCAAGCTTCTACAAGTTTCCAGGTGCACCTCTCTAATTTCTTAGTTTTTTGTTCAGTTTTGCATTCATTTCTAGGTTATTCATTTGAGTTTTACATAGCATTAAGTGTCGTCATTAGGTTTTGTATGTTATTTTTCTTTCCTAGCCCTAGCTTGGTGGTGAATCCCTCTTTAGTTTCTAGACATACCCTAGGAAAACATTTTAGTAGATCTCTCTTTCATTCTATCATTAGATTGAGATCTTTGGAGTTTCCTTGAGTGAAACTTGAAGGAAATAGAATCCTAACTCTAGTGTTCTATCTCCCAAAGGGACAGAACACTCAACAAAATTATATTTTCTTCATTTCAACAACAAAAGGAAAAAATGCACCAAACTAAAATCCCCGAAAATATCAACCAATGCAACCTCTCGAGATTTTTTTTTCAACATCCAAAAAAATATTTCTCAAGAAATAAAAAAGGATTAAATTTGAAAAAATTGAGCAAAAGAATTGTACACCTTACTCTGTATTTTTAGTAGATTCCCAAACCGCATGAAATCCAAATGAATGCACAAGTCTCCACAACACCATGTGTAGGATAGCCTCTTCACAGTCTATGAGACTTTCTCACACCAACCAAAGACACTACAATGCTATTTAAATAGAAAAAAGATACCCCACTCTACCAATGTGGGATAAATATTCCCAAAAGAAACTCAAAAAACTTGGGACCCACACCACTTTGGTTGCACAGAAGCCCTAAAATAAAATATTTTTGTTGGAACTTTATAAAGTATAAAGTTTGATACTAATAATTGTGTCCTCTAGTGAATAAAACATGCCTACAAATAGCAAATTTTAGTGCATTTTTCAATGATCAATCGGACTGCAAAACTTGTGAGGGCCTTTCAAAGACTAGCAGGACATGGGTCTCCAAATCGGGCCTCTTCAAACTTCCAATTTTGCAAATCGAGCCTCAACAAAAACCTCATGCCCTCTCACAATGAATTACCAATAATGGTTGCATTGCACAACAAATGTGAATTTCCAAATATGGAAAATTTGATTGTAGCCTCCACCAAATTTGAATCCACATGGGTCTAAGTAAATTGTGCCTCTTAAAGGCGCTGCCATGCTTTAACTAGGAACGTCGCTTCACAACCAAAATAATCTAATTCAAATGCCACTTAGATTGAATAAATCACGCCTTCTTCTTTCTCATGCGGTAGGTGAAATACACACACAACACAAGAAAAGAATGTGCCTCCAATGATCAAATTCACATTCTTTCAGAAAGAGAGTTGTGCCCTTTGAAACTGAAAAGAAATCCTTTGATGAAATTCACTAGCAAGGAAGATCAACACGGGGTCTTGTAGATTCAATAGGAAAAATGAAATTGATAAAGATGAACATTCTTCTAAATGTATTCTGTGAATAATGATCTCAAACAAATCAGATGAAAACTCTCAATGGCAGAAGAAGGCACAGGTTGAAGGCTTTGATGCCATGTTGGTATCAACCACCTCCTAGAAGAACAACCTATAAATAAATCTTCACAAACGAGAGAAGAAACACAAAGTTATTTAACCAAAGATGAAAATATTGAGATGAGATAATAAATTACATAGTATACAATCCTTTTAAAGGCATGAAATATATGATGGTTAAGAAAACTACTCAATACGGGAAAAAAATACCCAACTAATTAACCCTATGTTAAACAACACACTAACACACTTAGTGTGTCACAATTGGTGTATAATGTGGTATCATATTGTATGTCATGCTTGTCATTATTTGAGTTTCATGTCCATGCAATAGTTAACTTGTCAACCTAGTTTTTATACCTTGGTGCATACTTCATTTTCTATATAAAATTTTAGGATTGTTTAGTACATACTGACATACTCTATCCATCATCATCCAATTCCCCTTCCTTTCCATCTTCTTTTAATCCTCTTTTATTTTCTAATTCATCTTCTTCTTGATCCTAATACTTCATTGATGCCTTCTATTTCAAGAGTACAATTGTGTTCTCTTAACCCACATGTTCTCTCGAGGGGGCATCCAATCACCTAATCATTAATAATTTTTTAATCATATTCATTCTTTCTTCATCCTTTTCTATCCTCCCATTGACTAGGGTATAATCTTTGATCCTTATCATCTCTCATCTACTATGTTTTAAACTTCTTTGATATAGTGCAACTTCATGATGTCATATCAAAGACGAGAAAAATGTAGACACCCAAAATATGACCTTACCCAATCACACATGACTTTTAACATATCCTTACCCATTATTTATATAACCATTTGCATTCTTTCACACCCTTACCTTGATCAATTGATTAAATAAATATTTATCATTTATTTAGTTGATATCCCTTATTTTAATCCTTTAATTAAATAGATATTTACTATTTATGTAATTGCTATTCTATCATGATCCCATTAATTAAATAGACTTTATTTAATTAATTAATTACCCCTTTTATCCTTTACCCTTTTGCATTTAATCCTAGCCCTCCATCTTCTTCACATGGATCATAATTTAAACTTGTCCTTGTGTGACAAATGTCCCCTTCACATGTCCAACTAACTTCTTGCTTAGATTTATTAAATCTAAGCACTTATACAAAAGTCAAATTGATTTTTAATCTTATCCACTCATCTCATTTAACCTTTCAGTCCTAGCAACTGCACTAATTATTTTTTTCTTTACCCCTATCCTAAACCTAAACCTATCATTTCACACTTGTCATGTGATTGCATCCTTGATCCAAACCATAATCCTCCTTTGATCTTAGTCATCCATCATCAACAATTTCTAGCTCTTTATATGTCTTTTCAACACTCTCTATCTAGAGACTTTTTCCTTCATTTTCACCTAATAAGATTCGATTGAGCTAAGGTATCATTTTGATCAGTCATCTATCAAATCATGTCAAGGTTATGTTGGAGTATTCAGCAATCTACATATCAACATCAAGAGCAAATCCCAAGCTATCTAGAGGTGCTATTATATATGTCTCTTATTTGAATCTTCTCGCCTAATTAAATTTTAAAGAATCCCATTTACCAAGTTGTATTTGTCACAGGATCTCTGTTGAGAATTTGTCAATGCAAACATTATAATAATTTCAAATTGTTCGAGCCCAAGGCATCTAAAGATTCCTATTATTTATGACTCTCCTTTCAATCTTGTCCCATAATTAAATTTTAAAGTGATCCCCTTTACCAAGTCGTATTTCTCGCAGGATCTCTACTGAGAATTTGTCAGTGCATGTTCGAACTGAATGTGAAGGCGGTCGCGCGTGCATCACGACGACGTTATGAATTAAAACGACATCATCTGCTTCCCACTTTGACGACGTGAAAATATAAGAAGTTCAACCAAAACCCGAAAGAAAGTACCCAGTGTTCGACGCCGATTTCATTTACGGTCTTCGACAGAATTATGGACTGTTAATTTAAATTTTTCTAAAGCCTTTCCTTAGATAAGAACGACTTCGTCGTAACTAACTGTCCTACAATTCCGCCGTTATTCCGCTATAACGATGACATTCGTTCGGAATTGGCTGTATTATAATGGGTAGTTAGAATAGAAAGCACATTTGTATCTGTAATGAAAAGTCGACCGAAATATGCTCCAAAGTCTTAATCTCTATCTCGATGTCTCAATCCTGTGGCTAAAATAACATCGATGTTTGGTTCAAATCACGTGGATGGCTGGTCAACGATGACTTGTTCAAGTTGCATGGATATCTCATTCACATAATCCATCATTCTCGTTTTTTAAGTGAGGTTAATAGTCAAGTGGGTGTATGTGATCAATTTTTGTTCTCCATAATGTAATGTAAGATAAAGTGTGATTTAGATCCTAGATCCTTTTTTTCATATCACAAATAGGATCTTAGATTTGCATTTATTTTCCTATTTTTATTTTGAAGTTGGAGATGCAAACACAACACATATAGACTTTAAAATCACCATTTATTTATATCTTGATTCACACATGATATCACAACACATATTTGACACACAATTCGAGATGTTTAGGAGTTCACAAACAATCAATCCCAATGTGACATATCTAATATAAGAACCACTAAGGAAATAACCTAGATCAAACATTGAATCAAGGGGGTGTCTTGAATTGTCTTTCACCACATTCGTGAGTTGTGTCTTGAACACTCCCACATTTCCATTAAACATTTCTCTCTACATCAAATTCTACAAAATATCTACTAAGCAAGGAGTCTAATAAACTCATTAAGTTATTGGATCCCTTCAATTATCATGAACGAAAATCGGTCATTTCCCTTGTGCTAAAGAATCAACAATTATATCAGTAATTATGGGAACAAAAATAATCCAATGCTACAAAATATAAGGAAAAATGGTTCAATAAGTGTGATCCGGCCTTGAGATTATTGTATCTTAATTTATATACAAAACTTATATTTTATGTAGATGCCTTGAAAACACCCAATAAAGTTTGGCTAGCTTTGAAATTATTTTTTGGGAAGGATGACAAACTAAGAAGTCATAAGATAGAAAATGAACTCATAAGTTTGAGTCCAAGTAATTTTGACACTATGGAGGACTATTTCATAAAATTCAATTATTAAGTTTGCAACTTAAAAAATATGGGATAGATAAGGAGGGTTAATTCATCCTTTCCATTCTTTCTAAATCAAGTCTTGAGTACTCTACTTTTTGTCTCTACTGTTTATGCCATAAAGAGAGCTCTTGGAGCCATGAAGGAAGTATCATTTTTAGATCATGATTTCATTGCATATTTAACAAGAGGAAAATAAATTTTAATCCATATGGACAACTTGAAGTCCTATAAACCTCAAACCCTAATTGCAAAAAAAAAGTGAATAGAAGGCTTCAAAGAACAAATGAGGAAATAAATTATCAAAAAGATAAGTAAACCAAGGATGACAAGCATTCCACCATCAAACTGAAACATTTTCAAATCAAAGGAAAACCAAGAGAGAAAAAGTGAAGTGTGATTTTGAAAGGAATATGGGCATAATGAATATAAATGTATGAAGAAAAGGATAACCATCTTACACATTTTTTTAAGAGCAAGCAGTTCCTGCATCCATCATTGATTCTTCATCAACTTCAAAATGTTGTAAGGAAAATACAAAATCTAAGGGAAAAGCACTTAAGGCTTCTGCAGTCTTTAAGATAGATCGATGGATTCTTGACTTTGGAGCTTCTCATCACAAGTCTCCTTACTTGAAATTTTTCCATTCAATATACTCTATAGATACATCCAAAATACTAATAGCTAACACCTCTTATATGATTGTTTACAGGAAAGGAAGTGTTGGCATTGAAAATGGATATATTATTGATGTCTTGTTCATTATTGAATTCGCCAACAATATTATTTCTATCTATCAGCTAATAGATTTTGGGAATATAATTGAGTTCACATCCACTTCATTAATCATTGGAGATTCACAAAGTAAAGAAGTTGTTGCAGTTGGCAAGATTGATCATTTTTTTGGTGTTTAAGCCTTCTTCATCTTTACCCCTAATGATTCATTCTCACAAGTTCAATCTTTTGTATCTAATGTGGATAGTTCACCTCCTCCCTAATCACCTATTGCTACATTAGACATCAATGATGCTTCATAGAGAACATCCAAAGATTGTTTTTTAGTAGGACATCACATGGAACATTTGAGAAGCATTAAAAGAGTTAATCATCTTATAGGGGCTATATCATCTTTCTTTTTCTCTTCTATGGGGGAACATTTATTACATATTTTCTTGTATCATCTCTCTTTTGGAGGGAATCTTTTTCCCATATGGTTTTCTTATTTTCTTTATTCTATGAGATATTGCATTGTACATGAGTATCTAACATTGCTAATAGTGGGGACCCATCATCATCATCATCATCATCATCATCATCATTGTATACATTAATCTTTAAGTTATAGTTAAAGGGAGGTGTTAGTGTAAATAGAGTCATTACATAATTAGTTAGTTATTCTTACTTTATAGGTTGAATTATTCACATTGCTTAAGTATCCACTTATAGACTATTAGATTTTTTCTTACCTCATGTGGTTGAAAGATGTGTCCTCACTTTGACAGACACTTGTTACATGCATATTATACACTTTCTCACACCATTGTCAAGTGAGATTACAAGTGTTGTATTTTGAAGAAGTAGTCAAACATTTAGTCCTACTATCCTACCTCCACTACATTGTATATATATGTAAGGCTTCTATGTACATTTTTGTTCAACTCTTTGATAATATCATTTGGCTTATTTTGTGTGTTCATAACTTGTGGAAGTTCATCTTGGTTCTTGCTTTATAATCCTTACAATGCCAATAATGAAATACTAAAAAAACTAATGAATAATTTTGTTGAAGTTATTTGGTTAACCCCACCAAACTTTCATTTCATTACTTATTTTAAATGATTTTTAATATATATATTTTTATTTGACTCATACAAAATGAGGATAGTTAGATGTTTTAACAAAGACTTTTTTATCAATGCTATCAATATCTATCATAATCTTTTACAATATTACAGTTTGAAAATTTCTGAACCATCCAAAAGTGCTATTATTTATGACTGTCCTTTGAATCCTTCACCTAATTAAATTTTAATGTGATACCATTTACCAAGTCGCATTTTTCACAGGATCTCTGCTGAGAATTTGTCAGTCCAAAACATTATAAAAATTTCAAATTGTTCCAGCCCAAGCCATCTTAAAACGCTATTATTTATGACTCCTTCGATTCTCTCACCTAATTAAATTTTAATGTGATCCCTATTACCAAGTCGCATTTCTCACAGAATCTCTGCCGAGAATTGGTCAGTGCAAAACATTATATAAATTTCAAATTGTTCGAGCCCAAGCCATTTTAAGGTGCTATTCTTCATGGCTCTCCTTCGAACCCTCTAACCTAATTAAATTTTAATGTGATCCCATTTACCAAGTCGTATTTCTCACAGGATCTCTGCTGAGAATATGCCACTGCATGTTCGAACTGAATGTGAAGGCGGTCTTGCGTTCATCATGACGACGTTAAGAATGAACAGAGTTATGGACTATTAATTTAAAATTGCCTAAAGCCTTTTATTAAATAAGAACGACTTCGTCGTAACTAGACTGTCCTACTATTCCGTCGTTATTTTGCTATAATGATAGACATTCGTTCGGATTGGCTGTACAATAATGGGTAGTTAGAATAAAAAGTACATTTGTAACTGTAATGAAAAGTCCACCGAAAGATAAAAGAACAATTGTATTAAAATATAAATATGCTCCAAGTTTTAATCTCTATGACGAGGTCTCAAGTATGTGGCTCAAATCGCATCAATTTCTGGTTCAAATCACGTGGGTGTCTGGTCAAGGATGACTTGTTGGAGTCGTATGGATATCTCGTTCACAGAATTGTTCAAGTCTCGGTTTCTCCCCCAGGGTGGTATTGGCTTGTCAAGTCGTATGGTTATCCGGTCAAGAATTTTGATTTCTAAGTACCGTGGAAGTTTTCCAGTCTGAGACCTGAAGAACTTATCTAGCATATTAATTTTCTTAAAAAAACTGGAGACTCCATTGTGCCGGCTATATAATTTGAGGTACTTTATTATTCATTAGCTTCATACTCGACCATTACTACTCATATGTAAGAATGGAATGTGCAGGATGGGTAAATTCTTCTGGTTTAATCCTCCGTCTATGGCTGGCGTCTGCGCTAATTTACAGTTCCATGATAGCTGGGCAAGAAATTAGTGGACTAGACGGGCTGAGATTAGGATATTCTTTTCGCTCACAGCAAGAAAGCGAAACTCTTCTGGTGTCTCCTGATGGCACATTTTCTGCTGGATTTTATAATGTGGGCATCAATGCATATTGTCTGGCTGTATGGTATTCTCGTATGCCTATACCGAAGACGGTGGTGTGGATGGCCAACAGAGATCAGCCCGTCAATGGACGGGATTCCTCTCTCCGTTTTCTTAATGATGGCGACCTCTTTTTGGTGGATGCAGGCGGAATCCCCATCTGGAGAAGTAACACGAAAGCCCTTGCTGTTAAGGAAGCTCTGCTTCTCAACACAGGAAATCTGGTGTTGCGCAGTGATTCTGGACAAACAGTTTGGCAAAGCTTTGATTCTCCCACTGATACGCTGCTTCCCGGGCAGATATTCATAAAAGATAGTAATCTTATCTAAAGAATGGAGTTGGGTAATTATAAGTCTGGCTACTACCGCTTCTACTTCAACGATGACAACTATCTGTGGCTCATTTATGAAGGGCTGAATCTGTCCAGCAAGTATTGGCCGCCTCAAGGGAATACTGCATATGGTGTATTTGACATCGGCAGAACTACTTATAACATTACTCGTCTGGCTTTTCTTGATCGATCCGGGGGCTTCACATCAAGCGATATGTTCAGTTTTAAGATCTCTGACTATGGAGAAGGCCCCCTCAGAAGATTGACACTGGATGTTGACGGAAACCTGAGATTATACAGTCTGGACTCACAAAATCTCAACTGGGAGATTACATGGATTGCCCTTAGCAAGCAATGCGACGTCCACGGCCTCTGTGGATTCAACGGTGTGTGCATATACACACTAAAGCCCACGTGCGTGTGCCCGCCTGGTTTTGAAATGGAAGACTCAACAGACTGGTTCAAAGGCTGCCGGCTTATTCACAACCTCTCCTGCGCCCCAAACAGTGCTCAGTTTCTTTGGCTTCCTCACAGAGATTATTATGGTTACGAGCTGTCTGGGCATGGATATGGGATCACGTTGGAAGTATGCAGGAAGATCTGCATGGATGATTGCTTTTGTTTAGGCTTTGCTTACTCAACTAGCGGCACAGGAGAATGTTCGCCAAAGTACCTTCTTACCAGTGGATTGCAATCTCCAGGGGTTACCAGTGTCATGTACATTAAAATATCTGCCAACGATTCTTCAACGAAAAACATCTCCTCTATGTTGATGTTGATTCGATCGGCCTCGTCAAAATGTTCCCCGGAACCCCAACTGCAACCACAAAATATTTCATCTGGTGTTCCAAAGAAAGGAGGGAGAAGTCATACAGTTACCATCACGGCATCTATTGTTACGGCTATTGGGGTTACAGAGATTATTTGCATATCACTCGGATGGGGATTTTTGTTTCGGATATTTCAGAGTCCTAGTGTCCATAACTACCAAGGTTCCTCTGCCGTTCCTGGAGGACTTAGAAGGTTCAAGTTTTCGGAGCTTAGACGAGCGACTAAAAATTTCAAGGACAGTGTGGGAAAGGGAGGATTTGGGAGAGTATACAGAGGCCTCCTCCTCCCCGAAAATAAATTGGTGGCGGTAAAGCGATTGGAAGGAGTGTCTCAAGGAGAAGATGAATTCCGGGCAGAGTTGAGCATGATTGGGCGAGTGAATCACATGAATTTGGTTCAAATGCTTGGGTATTGTGCCGAAGGTGAGCAAAGGTTATTAGTTTATGAGTATGTTGAGAATGGTTCTCTGGATAATTACTTGTTTACCCAAGACAGCTCAAGAGTTCTAGACTGGAGCAAACGATTTCAAATTGCAGTGGACACTGCGAGAGGGCTGACCTATCTGCACGAGGAATGCCTGGAATGGATTCTCCACTGCGACATCAAACCAGAGAATATTCTTCTAGACGATCACTTTCATGCTAAAGTTTCAGACTTTGGCTTGTCAAAGCTGGTAGACAAGGGGCATGAAAATGACAAGGAAATTAGCGCTCTCGCCTTCTCTAAAATACGAGGGACGCGAGGGTATCTGGCGCCCGAGTGGACAATGAACCTTCCAATCACGGCCAAGGCAGACGTTTACAGTTTCGGAATTCTTCTCTTGGAATTAGTTAGTGGGCGGAAGGCTGCGGAATTTAATGTGTCTGGAAGTAATTTTGTGCAATGGGTTTTCGACAATATCAGAGAACAAACATGGACTGAGAACTTGGTAGACCCGAAATTAGGGGGGAGCGACATGGAGGGGAAATCAAAGGTGGAAATGGAAAGGGTGCTGAAAACAGCATTGTTGTGCATTAATCAGGACAAGAATAAGAGACCTTCCATGAGTCGGGTCGTCGAAATATTGTTCCCTATAAGCACAGACGACAGCGGTGTGCAAGTGGTGATGGACACACCGATTGTTCGATAAGTGATGCCGAGTATGTAAACAGTCAAAGTTTATCTTGTCGGTGTAAAAGTTTATGAACTATATGAAATGTTGTATATTAAGAAATTATTTTAATAGTATAGATATTTTAAATTGTCTTGATCTACGAGTAGAATTTAAAATTAAAAAAACCATATAATTTTTTTTTGCATGAAGAGAAACAAACTGATAATTTTTTGCAACAAAAAAAATTAGGAATTAGTTTAGTTTTTTTTTGTTGTTGTTTGCATGGTTTTAAAGTTGTTTTATCTTAGCTATTGTTGAAATATGGTAGCTTCGGTCAGATACAAAAATGATGATCATATGTGTGTGTATATATATGTCAGTACATACTGACATATGTATACACACACACACACACACAGATATATATATATATATTAATTGTATACATCATCATTTATATTGAAATCTACTACATTCCAAGTATATTATCGATTTGCATTTAGAGGTTATTAATTGCGGATTATTAGCATTTCATGTTTCATATAGGATCCCGATCGAGCATCATTATCGTTGATCATTTCCAGATTGGATATTGTTTATTTGTGCAAGATAAAATTAGATCGAACTTAGTAAGCATTTATGTTTATTAAGTAACTAACTTCGAATTGATGATCGGGTGTTTAGTTTAGATGAAAAGGCACAATTCATGAGACATCTCATGAATAGACATGCCTCCACTTTGTGGAGACATGTCTGCTCATGGGATGTGTCTCTTGCTTATATATTTAATGTAGATCCTATCCACAATTGGAGACATCGAAAATCAATAAATGTTCTGCTCTTGTAGATCGAATACCATTAAGAAAATTCAGACTTGTGAATTCATGATTTGTATTTTTCAATACTGATTCGACATCAACTTCATATTTATCAAGTTCAACATTCTAGTTATAATCTGAAAGAAATTTAATCACTTTAACAACTATTATTACTTTATTTCCTTCTTGAATACTTTGAAGACCTCTATAAAATAGAGGCATATGTAATCAGTCTATTATCAAAAGAATTAAGTTTTCTATTGCAATAGCAATTCATAGTTTTTCCAGGTTTTTATTTTTACTATCTTTGTCTTTCCTAGCCAAGTGGTGTCAAAGCTAGTTCAAGCAGATTTGAAAAGAATTTGCAATGTGAGGTAGTTGAAAGGTCTCTTTGAAAGTTAAAAGCTCATCTGATTGAATCAAATTGATGTATGTATATGGCACATCAATGTGAACAAGGAAGTCAATGCAAAAAACTAAGAGGTTGTAGCTGCGTGGGAAATTCAAATGTTTTAAGCAAAAGAATCCACCAAAGGTAAAGAATAGGTTGCAACTTGCAAGAAAAAGAGCACTACTACTAGGAAGAAAGAAGCTTCTAGAAAGATTAGAGATCACAGTCAAGTACAAAAGTGTTATAAAGAACTAGATCATTGTAGCTGATCGCACAACACAATGGCAACAAAGAATTGTATAATTCAGCCCCAAGTTCCTATTTTCTCAAGTAAGAATTGTGTTTTTTGGGTAGTTAAGATGAGAACTTTATTTTATTCACATGATGTTTCATATTTGGAAGAAAATGGTTTTGTAGAGACACAAGATCAAATAGCCTTTCAAGGATTAACATAGGGAGAAAAAGATCAACTTAGATACAACAAGAAAAAGGATTCAAAAGCTTTATTTTTAATTCAACAAGTAATGGATGAGTCCATCTTTCTTAGAGCTATAGTAGCAATGAGATCCAAGAGAGCATGGAAGATTTTGGAGACAACCTATAACAGTACTACAAAGGTGAAAGTAGCTAAACTACAATCTCTCAGAAGAAGTTTTGAAAATTTGCAAATAAATGAATCAGAGTCCATAGACCAATTTATGAGTAAGGTAATGAATATTATAAATCAAATTAGATCTACTAGAGAAGAATTAATAGATTGGAAGATTATAAAAAATATTCTTAGGAGTTTACCCTGTAAAATTCAATGCTATATTTGTAGCAATTGAGGAATGCAAGAATTTGTCAGAGTTATCAGTAGATGAATTAACTAGACCTTTGTTAACACATAAGTCCAGAATGAATAGAAATAACAATACTTTTTTTGAGAATACTTTCAACTCTCAAGTATCTTTTCAATGAGGAAGAGGAAGTTCAAGCTTCAAAGGAAGAGGCAGAGATAGAATTGATTCAAATCAAGATGAAAATAGTAATCCTAATCAAGGTGAAACCTAAATAATCACATGGACACAAAAAAAGTATCCCCTTTTGCTTGCTTGATTTGGGAATAATAGATGACAAATTGGACTTAATGAAGCCTTGATTTGGTGTTGTAAGGTGTTTTACACATCCACATTAGGTCTTGGACCCTTGCAAATTGAATAGAATGTATCTAACGATGTCTTGTAAAGGTGTTGTAAAAGACTTTCACACTTTTCTAGACTTAATGAACCCATTTTCCCTAATTCAATGATATGAAATGTATTTAATTGCATCTGTGCATCAATCTAGAATGCTTGTGAATTAAACCTAACTTTAATCTAGTGTTGTAATGTGTCTTACACATTCACATTGGATTTTGTGCCTTTCTAGGCTATGCGGGCCTCATTTTAGTGTTGTAAAGTGTATTTAATCACACTTTCACATTGAATTTTGTGTCCTAGGCCCTAATTGATCTTTACATCACCATTAATAGGCCCCTATGACCCCATATTATGCATCCCAAGGCATAATTTCATCAAATTATACTCAAAGAAATCAACATAAGAATTGAAATTCTTCATTCCTCTACATTCCAAATGTCAAAAGGGCTCCTTTGGGAATAAGTCACCCATCTGGGCAAATGAGTCCCTACTAGGTGGGACTAAGTCACCCAACATGGTGACTTAGTCCAATTTGGCCTATTTTCAAGATTTGAGCAAAAAATTTTGGAGTTTAAGTTTATTTTTATTTCATGTTGGCCTTAGGGATCCAATTAATGAGCAAATAAGGTGAATTTCCTATAAATATAAGTCTTTAAACCCTAAATCATGACCAATTCATCCATTCTTAACTCATCATTCATTGTTCTTCTAAAGTAAGCTAGGGTTTTATCATTCTAAGTCATCAAGATAGCTTCCAAGGACATTCAATGGCAGATTCTTCATGTTTTGTTGTAGAAATTCAAGATCAATCATCATGGAAAGGCATTGAATCCATTGTTTCATGCTTCATTACATTCTTTCTCCATTTTGGTTTAATTACCTACAAAGGGTTTTGACCAAGGCAAACCCCCATGCCTTAACATCCAAAATTTCTTCTTCTCTTCTTGTGTGTTTGCAGAGTTAGGCATATTGAAGGGTTGGAAGTCATTAAAGATCAAGTTGCAAAGTTGTTGAAGACATCTCCTTGTTGAACAAGTCAAAATATCAATAAATAGTCACTTTCAGGCCCGAAAATCAGAGTTTTAGAAGTGGACACTTGTTAGGAACTGAAGTGCAGACTGAGGGATTTTGTTTCCACTTTCAGATTTTTAGAAATTCAAAAGTTGAATAAGTCACCAATAGTGGTGACTTAGTCCCACTAAACCTATTTTTTGGAGGTTCCTATAGATTTGGATACCCATTTGGCTGAAACAGGTTCCAGGGTAGTTTTTTTAGATCTGGAACTAAGTCCCCTAGATTGGTACAAGTGTCCCAATTATCTTCTTTATCAAATTTTCTAGGATTCCAGACCTTCATTCCATTCCTTTTTAGCCTCCAAGTGCACACCTTTAGTTTCACCAATTTTTGTTACAGTTTACCCTCATTTATAGGTGTTTTTGCATATGACAATATGCTTTCCAACAAGTTGCATTTCTTAGGTTTTACATTAATAATCACCTTTCTTTAATTAGTTTATTACATTTAGACATTGCATCTAGGCATATTCCATCCATCCTTACATTAATCTTTAGTGTTTACATTGCATTTTGGCTCATCTTTCCCCTTTTAGGTGAAAAACCCTAGAAGGGCTAGAAAGACGCCAGGGTGCCAAAATATTTGTTTACAAATCAAAAGCACAATAATAGTGGAAATGGAAACAATCATTCTCATAAAAATTCACAAAGGTTTTATAAATCTAACATTCAATGTTATTATTACAAAAATAATGGACATTATGCATATGAATGTAGAAAGAAACATGGAGATATGGATAAGAATAATGAAAATTACACAAATAAATCTAGATCTAATTCTCAAAGTATGTTCATCATATTCCATTTTTCTCAAGAGAGCACTAGAAATATTTTGTTTTTGGATAGTGGATGTAGTAAGCATATTATAGGGAATAAAGACTGGTTTCTAGTCTTGATTATCTATAAAGTCTGAAGTGAAATTGGAAAATGGTAATAAAGTAGATGTAATCGGTAAAGGAGTAACAAATATTTTGACAAGAAATGGTCAAAGAAATTTATTCCTAATGTTTATTTTGTACCTCGACTAAAGCATAATCTTATGAGTGTTGGAAAATTAGTACAAAAGGGTTGAGGACCTATCTTTTATGAATATTTTTTTCACAATATTGGATAGATTTCTAAATGACAAGTCGATTGCAAGAGTAGAGATGACCAATAATTGGATGTTCTTCCTTCAAATTTATAGCACCCAAGGAGAAGAGGAAGCAAATTTCAAAACTATGCATTTAGACCAATCATGGCTATGGCATTGAGGTATGGGAATTTACAGTTTAGGGATTTAAGTTTGTTACAAAAGAAAATAATGGTAAAAGGATTACCACCTATAGGGAAACCAACAAATTCATGTGAGAATTTCATTTTGGTAAAACAATATAGAGAGATTTTCTATAGGAGTCTTATATAGAGCAAGGGCATTATTGGAGATAGTTCATGGTGATTTATGTGGGCCAATGCAAAATCCATCATTTGGAAGTAGTATTTATTTTCTAACCTTCATACATGATTTTAGAAAAAAGAGGGGTATATGTTATCAAGAAGAAGTCTGAGTCATTCATTAAATTCAAGGAGTTCAAAGCTATGGTGGAAAAAAAAGTGTACTATACACCAAAGTACATAGATATGATAGAGATGGAGAATTTAGTTCTCATGAATTGTTAGATTTTTGTAGATATTGTGGGATCAAAAACCAATTTACAACAAGGTGCACACCACAGTGAATAGTGTAGCAGAGAGGAAGAATAAAACCACAATGGATATGGCTAGGAGCATGTTAAAGGCTAAAAACTTGCCTAATGATTTTTGGGTAGAAGTAGTAGCTTGTGATGTATACATTTTGAAAAGAAGTACTACAAAAAGTGTCAAGGAAAAAATTCCACAAGAAGCATGGAATGGTAAGAAATATAGTGTATTTCATTTGAGATTTTTTGGATGTGTTGCATATTAATTAGTGCCATTTGGATTGAGAATAAAATTAAATGATAAAAGTGAAATATGTATTTTCATCGGTTATAGTGAACAATAAAAACCTTATAAATTATATAATCCCATTTCAAAGAATGTGGTTATTAGTAGAGATGTCCAATTTATGTAAGAAGAAGCATGGGATGGAAGCATTGATGGATCAATCACAATTGGAGCACCAATACCATAGAATGAAGAAGAACCTAAAGAACAAATTGTGCAAGGTAATCAATCAAATCCACAAGGATGAACAAATACTCCAACAAGAACTCCAAGGAATGTTGTACAAGGTGAATCATCTAGTCATGCATGTCATCCTACTTCTAATTCACAAGCACGATCAATAACATCCTACTCTGACCTCATTAAGATCAAAATATAGAGTTAAGAAAATGAGAACTTTGAAGGAGATATTTGTTCAAAGAGAAGACAATTTGGATTTATGCTCAAATTTTGTATTATTCTCTCATGATCCTATGCATTTTGAAGTAGTTAAGGAGGAACATTGGATCAAAGCTATGGATGAAGAGATGGATTCTATTGAGATAAATCACACATGGGAGTTAGTTGATCTACTTGAAGGTAAGTATTATATAGGAGTCAAATGGATTTATATAACCAAATTTAATGTAGAAGGTGAAACTAAAAAACACAAGGCAAGATTAGTAGCAAAATATTTTGTACAACATTATAGAATTGATTATAATGAAACATTTTCTCAAGTTGCTAGACTTGATACTATTAGAATTGTTTTATCAACAACTACACATAATAATTGGAAAGTATTTCAAATAGATGTCAAATTGTCTTTTTCAAATGGTTTTAGAGAGGAAGAAATATATGTGAAACAACCACTAGGTTATGAAGCTCATGGACATGAAGACAGGGTTTATAGATTGAAAAATGCACTTTATGGTCTCAAACAAGCACCAAGATCATGATATAGTAGAATTGGTTCATACATGCAAAGTAAGGGATTCAATAGAAGTAGTAGTTAACCCACATTGTACACAAAGATCAATAAAGGTCATATTTTGGTTGTGTGTTTATATGTTGTGATTTAATTTTCACTAGAAATTTATTTATAGATGTACATTTAAATTAGAAATGAAGGAGGAGTTTGAGATGACATATTTGGGTTTTGTGAAGTTTTTTTGGAAATTGAAGTTTTTCAATCAAATAAAGAAATTTTTATTAGTCAATCTAAATATGCAAAAGATGTGTTGAATTTTTTTAAGATGTTTAATTGTAATCCAAAATCTACACCAGTTGCTATAGGAACTCAAAAATGCAAAGAAGACAATGGGTTGAATGTTGATTCTATAATGTCCAAAAGACTAATCAAAATTTTGATCTATCTTATAGCTACAAGACCCAATATCATGTATGGGGTTAGTCTAATATCAAGATTCATGAAATCACCAAAATACTCACATTGAAAATTTGGAAAGATGATATTGAGATATGTGGCATGAACATTAGGATATGGAGTATTGTATTCCGCAACAAATGATTTTGGTTTGATTGGTTATATTGATAGTGATTTTGTAGGTAGAATTGATGATAGAAAGAGTACTTCTAGATATACCTTTCATTGAGGGATAGGTGCAATCTCATGGGAATCAAAGAAGCAACCCATAGTGATACTTCCATTTGCTAAAGAATAATATGTAGCATCCACCTCAACAAAATGTCAAGCAAATTGGATGAGAAATTTTTTGATAGATTTATTAGAAGCACAGGAGGAGCCAGCACCAATCTTTTGTGAAAACAAATCAGCAATTGCATTGTCAAAGGATCATGTCTTTCATAAGAGGAGCAAGCACATTGATACAAGATACCATTTTAATAGAGAGTTGGTGAATAAAGATGAAATTCAAATAGAATTTTGTAGATTTGAAGATCAATTAGCAAATATATTTACTAAGGAATTTAAAGAAAAGGATATTTTTGAGTATTTAAGAAAAAGTTTAGGCACTTTATAAACAATTAATGGTAGAAATTAAGGGAGAGTGCTAGAATAAAGCATGTACTTTCTCCACACATGAAGAGAAAAAACTATTAGTGGAGACCATCGAGCCCAAAATCACCATCTATGATATAAACCTTCATAATGTGAGAGAAGCAACATGCTATTTCACCATGAGTGAATGAATAAATTGAGATGAAGAATAATGTACAAAACCTTGCTTATAAAGGCAAGATGCAAGTTTGTATTTAAGAAATAACCAACAATAACTAATAAAACTCTATGCAACTAAATAATTAATATCTAATAATATTTTCCTAAGTAAAACTTAAGCATGGTAAATGGTAAAAACCATTTACTCGAACAAAAAATACAAATTTTTTGTAGAAAAATAAATTAGGAATTAGTTTAGCTTTTTGTTGTTTGCATGGTTTTAAAGTTATTTTATCTATAGCTATTATTAGTTTATTTCCTCCTTGAATTCTTTGAAGACCTCTATAATTAAATAGAGGCATATGTAATCAATCTATTGTCAAAACAATAAAAAAATTCTTTGTTGTAGCAATTCATAGTTTTTTCTAGTTTTTATTTCTACTGCCTTTGCCTTTCTTATCTAATACTTTTTACTGATTTTAAATCTTCTTTCGTAAATTATTAAATAATACTTTATTATTTAATTATTTATAATTTTCATATTCTTCTATTAATTAAGTAATTTTACATTATTTAACTAATTCATTGTCATTCATCATTTCTGATCAATTAAATAAATCATATTTATTGAATAAAGTCCTAATTAAACATTATTCTTCTTTATTAATTAAATTATCTTTATTTACTTAATTATGCCACTAACTTCACTTATTCTTCTATTTTAATTAAATATTATCATTAATTATTTAATTAACATCAAACACGCTTCTCATATTAAATAAGTATTACAAATTATTTAATTTAACCACTTTACCACTTCTAGATTAAATAATTAAATAACTTATTTTAAAATTATCCAATATTCGCTCAACATGATCCATAAATAATTAAACTTTTATTTATTAATTCAATCTTATCTTGCACATTCATCCAAATATTAATTAATTATCCTCCTACACATTGAATAATCAATAAAATCAATCAACTAATCAATCAATTTTCATTAATTATCATTAATATGGTGAAGGTGAAAGTATCATTTGTTTGAAATATTATTTTATCCATTATTGCATGTTTTCCATTGTTAAATGAATTAGATCTTATTAAGTATAGAACTATGAATTGTGGTTGTTTGCATTGTTTCCTATTATTTTTATGATCTCATGGTCAATTTTCTAGTTTTACATTTGCTGAATCCTACATGGATCTCATGTTTTTAACATTTCCAATATAGATTTAAGTTTTTGTGAAGATATATGTGCTCTAACACTGTAATCGTGGAATGTAGTGATGCAATCATGGTAATCTTCTACATAATCATGTGGTTTTGCACCATAGTTGCCTAAATTTACAACATAATCACCATTCCAAGTGATGCATACATAGTTTTTTATTTCATACACGTCACATTTATTTTGTTCTATATTATAAGCTTTGGCAGTACATCACATATGTGCAATCATACACCACAATCGATGAACAAAACAATGTGGTCATTATCCATAACACCACAGTCACTGTCTAGAATATTGGAGTTGCTTTCTTGTGTGATGAAATTGATCCACAAAATACCATAGCCACTTTCTTGTGTGACACAATCCATCCTTGAAATGCCACAAATGAAAAGTAAAAAATGAAAACATAAATTATTAACCAAACCTATGATGATTTCAAATTTTTATTCGTAGGTTATGTTTTTCATGTTACTAATCAATCTCTTTCAACTTGTCACACATTTTTCTTTGGATTAACTAACATACATAGTTTCAATTTTTTATTCTTTTAAAAGGACATGGGTTTTACACATTTAAGTTTGGTATTTAAAATGGGCATGCTTGTTACACAATTCAATTTTGGTGCATAAAAATAACAAAACATATTTGGCATCTATTTTTGGTGCTCCTAAAATGAACAAATATAACCATCATTTTTCTATCTTGGTTAAAATTGATAGTGTTCTTGAATAAGAAATCTTTCTTTTTGGTGCATTAAAATGAAAAAACAACTTGCACACTTCATTTGGTGTTATTAAAAAGAACCATTATTTGAAATATCTCGTGTTCTTTCACATGAAGGCATGTTTTTGATAGTATCCTCTCCCCTTGCACACTTGTGTGATCCTAGGTCACAAGAAATTACAACATTAACCTTCACCATTTTATTTTAGTAGGAGGCATGCCTTGAGATATATGCTCATTGGAGAACTCAGGGGTTCAACCTCAAGTGACATTTTTGGGCATACTATATAAATTGGTTGTGAGAAAAAGATGTAGGTCCATCCATGCATGTAGCACTCCAGAGTTGTGTTGGTTTCCCAATGCAATTTCTAAGAGGTCAGTAGTTTTCATAAAGTTTTACCACTAGACACCTTTTCTATTGGAGGAAATTTAAGAATTTTCAAACATATCTAATAAAGTGGTGCAAGGGAAGCACATTGTGCAATAAATTTACTCACCATGTCTTCTCTTAGGTTGAAGTAGAATCTTTTTGAGTTACTAGAAATAGTTCTTAAGGGGAGAATGAAAGTGTGCCTGTGGCATCTGTAGATGATCCTATGTCACTGAATATCTACTATTTTCCTTCTTAAAGAGAAAGGTGTTTAGACAAATTTCTTCCAATTGTTTAGATAATCTATCTTGTTTGAGGATTTAACCCTTAAATGGGAGATGGGTCCACCTATAGTTTTACAACTGATCTACCACTACATTAGGTTGTACTTATTTTCTTATTTTTCCAAAGTGTAAATGTTCTATAATTGGATACCAAAATATTTTGTTAAAATCAACCAATCACTTTTCATAATGTCTATTTTCTTCACTAAAATTCACCTAAAAAATAGAAAATTGCAAAAGATTAGAATTCCTAGACTTAGTTTGATTTCCTAAACTTCTATACCACAATTGAATGCCCGTATGTAGCATTTGTGTATGTGCATTATAGAAACAAAGTGAGACATTAATTTTTTATTGTGATGTAATCATTTGGTATAACACTACATCTCTCTATCAATCAAAATTTTTCCTTAGTGAACAAAAAGAACCGAATATATGTGTGTACAACACATTTGAATAGTCTTGCAATGCATTTTTTGTCAACTACACCACAATTATAGTTCATTGCACCATATTTGTGGCTTTGTACATTGGATTTTCCTGACAAGAAAAGTAGAGCTAATTTGTAGAGTTACAAAAAGGTTGATCACAAAACCAAGACAATTATTGTTTACTACATATGTAGCATCTATAGCATTCTTAGGTCAAAACATTAAATTACTTTAGCAATCAATTTTAGCATCATTTTTAGAGTAATTATCATAGATTCCTTACTAGTGATTTTTTTAGTGGCTAATATTCGCCAATTGGCTAATAGTTGAAATTTGGGAATCCAAAATTGGCTAATAGTTTGAGCTATAATGCGACTTGAATTGCCTTATTTTTTAGAAAATTCTATTATAGCTTTATTTAAATCACCAAAGAATTTATTTTCTTAAAAAAATTAACTCAAAAATTCTCTAGAATATTTGATACATGATTAGATCACATTCACCTAAATTCTATAAATTATAGTAGAAATATATATTAATTCACCAATAGTATATTAGAATTATTAGTTGCATTAGGACCATGTTTCTAATCATTAGTTTTCACCATTGATTTTTAATATAATCTAATGGCCCTTGTATTCCACAAGGAAATATGTACCCATGATCTATAATGCTCATGAAGCCCATAATTTTGGGTCTCATGAGCATATAGAAAGTGGGTACATTTTACCTCACATCCAGTACAACAAGGGTTGTTAGATCAATGATTTAAAATCAATTTTGAGCCCCTTGAGAATTATTGAGCATGGACATTTTATCTTATAGAATACAATGATGACCATTATATTATGTTTTAAAACAATGGTGGCAAGTAAATATTATTTTCTACCTCTTAAATCCATCGATAATTTTCACCCTCAAGCTCATACCTTTCCATGAGAATTATTTTTAAATTGGATGGATTTGCCATCATAATTAATGCATTTTCCTATTATTTTCAAGATTTGCAAAAAAATTCTACAAAATTTTACTGATGTAAAAAAATCACCAGTAAAATTAATATTTTTTTCAATAAAAACGAAAGATTCACCAATAAAAATTAATATTTTTTCCTAAAAAAATGAAATATTTGCTAGGATTTATATCTTTTTTTGATGGGGGTTTCTTAAAGTTATCATTGTTCCTTACATCTTGTCTTTAAAATCTTAGAAAACTAAAATCAAAAGAAAGTTTAAAGGTCATAAGTCTATAGTTTTGATTTGAAGAATCTCAAAAACCTCATCTTTTATAATTTCACCATCAAACAAAAGTTGCATTGCAACCCATTATTCTAGTTGTCAAATTCACTATTTTTACAATTTTTTTGATCAAAATTAGAAACCTAAAGTTCATTAGTCTAGTTGTGGAATCAATTTTTTTCAAAACCATCACCATTCACTTGAATTTTTTTAGGATTTTGCATGTGGTTACACTAGTCTCAAAAACTGGAAAATTTATCCAAATATTGTCATTTTTTATGATCAATAGTCAAGATATCACAAGGTATTTTGAATTTAGTCAAACAATTCCAAGAAAACACAAAAAATAGTTTCATTTTGGTCATATATCTTTAAAATTCCAAAAAAATCACAAAAACATAGATTCATATTAAAATTGTACCTTCATTTTCTAGAAATTCAAGAAAATACCAAAAACACAAAGTAGATTCATCATAGGTGCATTGATATCAAAAACTTCACAAAAGAAAAAAAATCAAACATTTAGAAAAATAAAAAATTCAAACACCATCACTCTCATCATTGTCACACATTTGTAAATAAAAAGAAAGTAGATGGATTCTTCTTCTCATCTATTGTACAATCCCACTAGTGATATGGGCTTTTGAGAAAATTGTAGTGGTCACTTGAGTACACAAAATTAGAATTCTAACCCTTTTGATGATACACTATACAAGAAATAGATGATAGGTTCACACAAGAAGAGATTGAGAATGAGTCTCAAGATCATAAAATCTTGAAAATCATTAATGAGATGGTAAAAGCCAAACCCAATAAATACTTCTTTTCTTTAGCACAAAAAGGAGCTAAACTTCCCTCTTACTTTGATGTATCCACAATTGTAGAGGAAGTACCAAATGTAGCATCAACATGATTAGGTGCTACAAATAGACCTCCACCATCATTAGCACCTAGTGCTACACCTCCAACGTCACAATTGAACATGAGCATGCTGCCTAGTCAAACAAGGTAGTTGATCTTGCCATTCCAGGCCTTCCCATCTCATCTCAAGGCTAAATGATACCTTGAAAATTGTGGAATGAACAACAAACCTCTTTGTTGCCGAAAACTAAAACTTAATAACACAAAGTTAGGAATTATAAAGTTTTGAGAACCTCACTCACCGACCATATACTTGATGCTACAAAGGATAATAAGTTATACCATCGGGAAGTTAATAAGAACAAAAACCTGATTTCAAGGGATACAAACAAGGAGTGCTAAAGAACTAAGTTTTGAAACTTGAAAAACACGCGACAAAGGGTTAGAAATTTAGAGAAAACCGTGACAAAGGAATAAAATGAACGTGAAGGCTTTTAACTTAAATGGGAAGCACGGAAAGGGCATATAATTGAAACACATGATACATAGTATATTTATGAGTAATAAGTAGAACGAGAGGAAGTGCCATACTGAGTAGCAGAAGAGGAAGGAGGATCATGAGACCACTTCTCTTCTTCCTTCCTTCATGGTTTAGTGACATCACTGTTAGCTTTTAAACAAACCTTATGTGAAATGGCATATAGCAAGGGAGGGTATCTCACTTTCGGCCTTAGGCACCCTTTCTTATAGTTTTGATATGTTCGGTGTAGAAGATCCATCCTGGGTGGAAGAGGACCAATGGGCACATGCCAAGAGTGGTCTAAGAAGTAGCTACCATGTGCAACTAGTGGTCTATAACCGGTGTCATGGATTACATGCATGAAGCCTTCATGGATAAATTTCAGACATTTATGCATGATGAAGGGTACCACATTCATCGCCACTAACCAAGGGATACCCAATTTTACTCTAAAGAGTTCAAACCTAGGGATGATATCAACCAGGAGTTTCACGAACTTTGGTCCAACTAAGACAGATAGGACAATTACTAACCAAAGGTTGTATAGAAAGCCCATCACGTGTGTGGATGGTACTAATAAGAGCATCATTCTCATCCTTGTGTAAGAAGTTTATTAACATAATATCCTCTGTTGTTATGTTCACTTGTGATATTAGATCAATGAGAACACCAACCACGATGTTTCCATTGATCTGTTAAGGAATGTAAAGAGGAGACGGTTCCTTGTTAAAGGCCATCGGTAGGTCCTTTGAAGTGAAAGTTATACCAATACCACTATCCATAGGCTACACAAAGGGGATGGGTTGGTATAAGAAGGAAGCCATTACACACACTACACAATGCTTTCACAGAGTCCCTAAAGGTTAACAGACAAGATGGTGACCCAATTAAGGTTTCATCGTGCAATACCTTTGGAACCTTCCAACTATGCCAACTAGGGGTCGTAGGTTGGGTTGAAAGGCGATAGCCTCACAATACTCTCACCTACAACACTCTAAGAGTATGAGGAAAGGAACTATTAGGATCGCAAGGATGGAACCAAAAAGGTTCACATTAGGTTCACCAAAAATGTAAGAGAGGGGGACCACCATGTGCAAGACCCCAGGTCATGGAGGTTCAATTCGAGAGAGGCTACCCTAACTTACCTCAGTTTGGTGTAATGCGAGGGAATGCGAGGTGAAAGTAATGAGGACTGTGAGGCCACTCAATTACTTTGCAGACTTGAAACACAAGGAGAGGCTAGGCGAGCCGGTTCCTAGGTGTAATACCACATCTCAGAAAGCTCTCTATCTGAGGATAGAAGCACAGTCTCTCGATGTCAGCATAGTGCACTGAAATCTCAAAATTGCACTATCATCCATATAGCCAAACAACAGTGGAGATGAGGTCAATCCAGTAAATTAAGATCATGGTCTAGTGGACTAACTAAAGGGCTAGAATGATGTGATTAAATAAATGAAGTACTCTATAATATTATAAAGCAAATATGCAAGAGTGAAGAGAACAAGGAGAATCTCACTAAGGAATTCATTCGCCAGTTGATCCCTTGAAGAGCACGTACTCATACACACAACAAGAAAGGGAAAATGTTGGGTGGTTGTATAGGGCCTTGCCTCAGTCAAACCCCGAGTTAGGTGTTTGCACCTCCACAGACAACCAAGGAAATGAGATAAAGGAAATAATATAGCAAAGAGCAAAGAAGCACTACAAAACAGTGTTATGCTACTCAACCAAGTGATAGAGGAGAGGAGAGGGAAGCTTACCACCTCCACCAAGAGCACTCAAGGTTGCTTGGGTTAGAAAATGAGAGTAATCAAGCCTATGTTGCAATGGTGTGGTCCAAAACTTACTCTACCAAAGTGATGGAGTGTGGCTTTAGCTGTAATGGAATGCTTCAATGCTTGGAGTGAGTGAAAGTGAGCTTGAAAGTGAATATGAGAGTGAAATAATGGAAGCTTGAAGTGGTGAACAGTTGGATTGAATGTTGAAGGGATGAATTTGAAGAAAAAGTGGAAGAAAACGGTCATATTTGGGTCGATCGACCGAAGGGGGCGTTTCAACTTCACCTCCAATGAGAAGTGTAACCTCTACAGGTTTAGCCATAGGAATATGCCAGGGATATAAGTGCACCATGTGGATGTCTACAAACCACACAAGCATCCCCGACATAAACACCTCCATCAACACTCAAAACAGGTGCTAAGTGGGATGCAAGTAGTGGGCTTCTAGGTGAAATTAAGCCTCCAAACTTGGTTTTCTAAGGTGGGTAAAGGAAAAAAGGGAAATTGCATGTGGGGTGTGAATTCACTCATATACACAGATTCATCATCTATCACACCTTCATCAACAACATAATAACATTTTCTTTGGAATCTAGGCTTATTAGGTCTTGGCTTAGGAACTCTTTCCAGACACCTTGATGCAAAATGACCTATCTTATTGGAATAAAAACATTTAATAGGAAATTTACCTTTATTCTTACCTTCTCCTCTGACTTCCCTTTTGACAATAAGTGCTTCAAGCTCCTCTATTTTTCTCTCCTCTTCTTCAATCTCGCACTTCCTCC
>VDFB02257635.1:63490-131079 GCA_007258455.2 Sequoia sempervirens | reverse complement strand
GAAAAACTCTAGCATGAGCTAAGCCACTTTCAAGCATCTTCGCCTCTACAACAAACTTTTCTTTTCTCTCCAAACATGCCTAGAATTCTTCCAACTTGAAAAACCCAAGCTCTGTATCTCGCATTGAGCCAATGATTTTCGATTTTAGACTATATGAGCTCACCACACTTAAAAGGAACATTTTAATTCCTAAAGAAATAATAACAAGTAGAAGTACAGTTGAAGTTTTAACAAATAAGTTCCCACCACTTTATGCCATGTAAAATGACAAGACGTGTATTTGGTGTTGAATTAATATGACACTTTATTTTGTTTTGAAGTAATGAAAAACCTAAGATATACATACCTTGAGAAAAAACATATGATAAGATTTATTTAGACTGTATCGTACACTTTATTAAATGCAAGAATGATACCTTGAAAACTATGGAATGAACAATGAACCTCTTTGTTGTGGAAAACTAAAACTTAATAACACAAAGTTAGGAATTATAAAGTTTTGAGAACCTCACTCACCGACCATATACTTGACGCTACAAAGGATAATAAGTCAGCCCATCAGGAAGTTAAGAAGAACACAAACCTAATGGCAAGAGATACAAACAAGGAGTGCTAAAGAACTATGTTTTGAAACTTGAAAAACACGCGACAAAGGGTTAGAAATTTAGAGAAAACTGTGAGAAAGGAATAAAATAAATGTGAAGGCTTTTAACTTAAATGGGAAGCACAGAAAGGGACATAATTGAAACATATGATACATAGTATATTTATGAGTAACAAGTAGAACGAGAGGAAGTGCCATACTAACTAGCGGAAGAGAAAGAAGGAGGATAATGAGACCTATTCTCTTCTTCCTTCCTTCATGGTTTAGTGACATCACTGTTATCTTTTAAACAAACCTTATGTGAAATGGCATACGGCAAGGGAGGGTATCTCACTTTTAGCCTTAGGACCCTTTCTTATAGTTCTGATATGTTTAGTGCAGAAGGTCCATCCTAGGCGGAAGAGGACCAATGGGCACATGCTAGGAGTGGTCTAAGAAGTAGCTACCATGTGCAACTAGTGGTCTATAACCGGTGTCATGGATTACATGCATGAAACCTTTGTGGAAAAATTTTAGACATTTATGCATGACGAAGGGTACCACATTCATTGCCACTAACCAAGGGATACCCAATTTTACTCTAAAGAGTTTAGACCCAAGGATGATATCAACCAGGAGTTTCATGGACTTTGGTCCAACTAAGATCGATAGGACAATTACTACCCAAAGGTTGTATAGAAAGACCATCACATGTGTGGATGGTACTCATAAGAGCATCGTTCTCATCCTTGTGTAAGAAGTTTATTAACATAATCTCCTCTATTATTATGTTCACTTGTGATGTCAAATCAATGAGAACACCAGCCATGATGTTTCCATTGATCTATTCAGGAATGTAAAGAGGAGACGATTCCTTGTTAAAGGCCATCGGCAGGTCCTTTGAAGTGAAATTTATACCAATACCACTATCCATAGGCTGCACAGAGGGGATAGGTTGGTATAAGAAGGAAGCCATTATGCACACTACACAATGCTTTCATAGAGTCCCTAAAGGTTAATAGAAAAGATGGTGACCCAATTAAGGTTTCATCGTGTAATTCCTTTGGAACCTTCCAACTATGCCAACTAGGGGTTGTAGGTTGGGTTGAAAGGCGATAGCCTCACAACACTCTCACCTACAACACTCTAAGAGTATGAGGAAAGGAACTATTAGGATCGCAAGGATGGAACCAAAATGGTTCACATCAAGTTCACCAAAAATGTAAGAGAGGGGGACCACCGTGTGCAAGACCCCAAGTCATGGAGGGTCAATTTGAGAGAGGCTACCCTAACTTACCTTAGTTAAGTGTAATGCGAGGGAATGCGAGGCGAAAGTAACAAGGACTGTGAGGCCACTTAGTTACTTTGTAGAATTGAAACACAAGGAGAGGCTACGCGAGCCGGTTCCTAGGTCTAATACCACATCTCAAAAATCTCTCTGTCTGAGGATAGAAGCACAATCTTTGGATGTCAGCGCAGTGCACTAGAATCTAAAAACTGCACTATCGTCCGTATGGCCAGACAATAGTGGAGATGAGGTCAATCCAGTAAATTAAAATCATGGTCTAGTGGAATAACTAAAGGGCTAGAATGATGTGATTAAATAAATGAAGTACTCTATAATATTATAAAGCAAATATGCAAGAGTGAAGAGAACAAGGAGAATCTCACTAAGGAATTCATTCATTAGTTGATCCCTCGAAGAGCATGTACTCCTACACACAACAAGAAAGGGAAAATGTTGGGTGGTTGTAGAGGGCCTTGCCTCAGTCAAACCCCCATTTAGGTGTTTCCACCTCCACAGACAGCTAAGGAAATGAGATAAAGGAAATAATATAGTAAAGAGCAAAGAAGTACTACAAAACAGTGTTATGCTACTCAACCAAGTGATAGAGGAGAGGAGAGGGAAGATTACCACCTCCACCAAGAGAACTCAAGGTTGCTTGGGGGAGAAAATGAGAGTACTCAAGCCTCTATTGCAATGGTGTGGTCCCAAAATTGTTCTACCAAAGTGATGGAGTGTGGCTTTAGCTATAATGGAATGCTTCAATTCTTGGAGTGAGTGAAAGTGAGCTTGAAAGTGAATATGAGAGTGCAAGAATGGAAGCCTGAAGTGGTGAAGAGTTGGATTGAATTTTGAAGGGATGAATTTGAAGAAAAAGTGGAAGAAAATGGTCATATTCGGGTCGGTCGACCGAAGGGGGCGTTACAACTTCACCTCCAATGAGAAGTGTAACACCTCTATAGGTTCAGCCATAGGAATATGACAGGGATGTAACTGGACCATGCAAACATCTACACACCACATGAGCATCCCCAACATAAACACCTCCATCAACACTCAAAATAGGCACCAAGTGGGATGTAAGTAGTGGGCTTCTAGGTGAAATTAAGCCTCCAAACGTGGTTTTCTAAGGTGGGTAAAGGAAAAAAGGGAAATTGCATGTGGGGTGCGAATTCACTCATATACACAGATTCATCATCTGTCACATCTTCATCAACAACATAATAACAATTTCTTTGGAATCTAGGCTTATTAGGTCTTGGCTTAGGAACTCTTTCTAGACACCTTGATGCAAAATGACCTATCTTATTGGAATAAAAACATTTAATAGGAAATTTTCCTTTATACTTACCTTCTCCTCTGACTTCCCTTTTGACAATAAGTGCTTCAAGCTCTTCTCTCCTCTTCTTCAATCTCTCATTTCCTCCTCATACTTGAATACCTTTCTAGAAGAACTTTATCCTGAATCATATCTCTATTTATCTCTTCTAGAAGTAGTAGCTTTGAATGCAAATTCTATCTTAGGAAGAGCATCACCAAATTCACTCAACTCAAAAGCAGTAAGCTTACCAATCAACATGTCTCTAGTTACATTTTTTATAGTCTAGAGCTCCTTAATAGTAGTAGCTTTGATGTTGTTTGCAATAGGCAATTGATCTAAGCAGTTTAGTAACAATCTCTGATTCTTCCAATCGTCCACCAACACATCCGATACCACACACAAGTTCATTCACTCTTTGCATGAAAGAAGTAATGTTCTCATCATCACCCATTCTAAACATTTCATATTTCCCTTTTAGACTTTGCAACTTAGCAATCTTCACATTAGCATCACCTTCATAGAAAGTTTCCAAATTTTTCTACATCTCATAAGTAGTCATCAAATCCATAACATTCATCATCTCAAAATTAGTCAAAGCACTCAACAATGCTTCCTTAGCCTTGATATTGTATTCAACTTCCTTAATCTCATCTTGAGTAGAAGGACCATTTTGTGGAATGATATACCTATTCTTTGTAATCTTCTAGTAGGGTTCACCAATGCATCTCAAATGACACTCCATTTGAGCTTTCTATAGAGAATAATTTGTTCCATCAAATCTCAAACTATCCTTCTTGTATGTCACCATCATGGATCACCTCGAGCTATTAAATTTTTTCTAAGGAACATACTCTGATACCAATTGTTGGAAACACAAGGGCAGAAAACTAAGAGGGGGGTGAATTAGTTGTCACGAAAATTTAAACTTATCAAACTTATTAACCTTATTCTCATATTTGATCAATAAAAATGAGAGCATAAATCAACAAAACATCAGAAACACACATAACACCAAGATTTTTTATGTGGAAACCCTGTTAGGGGAAAAACCATGGTGGAGGTTAGTCCACAAGATTATACCCTATTAAAAGTATAAATAAATATGAATGGGGAATGCACATGCATTCAGGTGAACTACCTAGAGCTCACTACTCAATTATAGAAAGGATTACTACCCAAAGGAAGACACACTATCTTACAAAGGATGTGGATTACATCCACAAGAATTTGAACTGAGAAAACAACATCTGCTTAGACCTGATTACAGTTCTAGTTAAGCACATGGACATTTCTTCACACTCTACTCACTCTTCTTCAAACTTTTCTTTTGTGTTTGAAAGATATAAACATTATTCTCAGATATGACTCACACACTTCACATAATCATTCCTTCAAATGATAAAAAAATCACTTATATATATCCACAACAAGAAATTACATTGCTACATGTCGGCCTCAATAAAATAATAAAATGAATACAAACTCTCAGCCCAAAACATTAAATAAATTTCAATGTGAAGCAACCAAGGTTGGCCACAACATAGTGGAGACTCAAAATAAAATCTTCAAACATGAAAACGCTTCAAATAATTATTCCTCAAATATCCACAACACTCTACAACACCCTGTTAGCCAAGAACGTGAAAAACATGAACACATAAGAGAAAATTTCTAATCATGAGCACAACGATCAATGCTGACATGAAACATAGATAGAACATGATCTAGAAACATCCACAAACATTAAGAGTCACTAGAGAAGCATCCACGACAAATAAACTTACTAAAATCACATCATTTTCATTCAAGAACACAAACTGAAGCAACAAAATGACTACCAAAACACAACTGCTCATAACTCGATCAAATCTTCATGCGGATCTTTGAAACTTGATGTGGATAAACTATATATACTCGACAAGAAACCCTTTAATCCACAACCTCTAATCATCAATGTATTGATCTCGCCAATAGATTGAACTTCACTTCACCACTAACAACCTGCAACTTATTTGTTACAATTTTCTCAATATCCTCAACATATACAGCCTCTAAGACATTAATGCCAATAGTGTTGACATCAATGACAATAACATATTAGCAACACAACCACAACATCTAATAGATACTACAATCCAAATGACACAAAGGATTCCACCATAGTCAGTCAATCAACTTGCATGAATGATAGAGTTAGCCTTCTACTCACTGCATCCAGAAAACTCAACATTAAGCTTCACATTAATCTCCAACACTCTCAACACACACACTTACTGAATAAAATCAATGTCACAAAAAACAACACTTTGTCTTCTCTTATTGGGCTTCTTTGCTCTTGTATATTTTCCATTACTAACTCATGTTGTATTTATACCATCTTCAACTTTGAAACATATCCAAAGTCAGCTATCCAAATCCAAATTCAAATTAGGTTGGCACCAAAACATCCTAGGGTGGAATTAGAATGGGGGGTAACCCCAACACATGCTTCATAGGGATGCAAATATATCCAACACACTTCATCATTCTTGAAAGTAGTATTTCACACAAGGTGGACCCCACCAGTGTAAAACACATTGAACCATTAAGCATTAAAATTTCTGAAATTAACTCAACTTCATCACCACACATCATAAGACTTCATCAAAGAGAAATCTGGACCAACACCATTTCCCCTGAACCTCAACCAGAAACATAGAAAACCATAGTTCGCAATTGGTGAACACAACTTGTACTGTAGAATGACCCATCAACCAAAAATATTAACATAGCACCTTCTCACAACCATGAACAACATATTTGAAATGCACAACCATGGGAGAAAATCTAGACTAAAAACCAGAGCGACCATTAAAAAACTACATCATATCTTTATTACAATTTTCTCAATATCCTCGACATATACAACCAACATCAAATAGTGAATAACTAGATGACCGGTTGACATTAATGACAACACCTTCAATCTTTCCATTCTTGTAATAGATTCTTCATCATTTATTGTAGCAATTCAAGATCCATCATCACATGTCAAGGATATCAAGCATCAAGCATGTTATTGAGCTAGTATTGTGATGTTGCATCCAAGTTCTAAGGTCAAGTATTATTCTACATTTATCTCAAGATCTAGATCTACATCCTTCATGGCCATTTCATGCTAGATTGTTGATTTACAAGACATCATTCAAGATATCTATTTTCAGGTTTCATGTCTTTATTTCATATAATCTCATCATTTGGTCTAATTACCTAAATGGGGCTTAACCTAGGAAAACCCCTATCCTCTAAAAAACAACAAGTCTTTCTTCTCTTTGATGTGTGATTGTAGATCTAGGTGTCTTGGAGCTCGAAGATCCCTTGAATATTAGGTTAAGCTCTTGAGAAAGTTGTTGAAGTTGTCCCCTTGTTTGCAAGGTTTCCATCTTCACAAATAGTCATCTACAAGTTCAACATCAGGGTTTCAGGGCCAGAATTTAGTTTGGAAGGGAAGAGTAGAGATTAGAGTAGGGATTTGAACTTTGAATTCCTGAAAAAGGTAGAATGATATTGATATGCTAGAAGTGGAATATGAGTCCCACTATAGGGACTTTTTTAGATTTTTTACATTTCTAGATACCCTTTTTCCATAAACTTATTTCAGACCAAAAACCTTGATCTAGGACTGATATGCCTAGATTAGCGTATGAGTCCCAATGGGCCAAAATTTTAGTGTTTTCAACATTTCCAATCCTCATTCAAGCCTCTACAGGTTTCCAAGTGCACATTTTTGAGTTTACAACCTCCTATTCGGATTTATATGCATTTCTAGGTCATTCATTCAAGTTTCATGCATCACTAGGTTTAAACATTAGATCTTGCATTTCATTAGTCTATCCAAGCCCTAGCTTGGTGGTGAACCCCTCGTTAATTCATAATCTGACCCTAGGATAGCTCTATTGCAAGATCTCTTTCTCCTTTGAATACTTGAGGTTGAGATCTCTAGGGTTTTTCCTTGAACGACAGTGTTGGATTTTGTTGTTTTATCTCCCAATCATAGAATCATACAAAATCATTTCTTTTAGTTAGCAATCCATTATACAAGTGGAAGAGTTTTTATTCGATGCAAAATAAATGCATTGATATTCGGCTAATTCATAGAGTTCAATTTTTAGAACTTACAGGGAACTCATTTTAAGGATCACATTGCTCTACCATGAAGAATCTAGTCATATAGTTCTAAGGTAATTTTGTTATATGCTAGAGGATCTTAAATCCAAATTTTCATGTCTTGATGTCCTACAATGAAAAATTTATGATTGATAGAGTATCGGGTTTGCCAATGATAGAGTTACTAATATGAAAGTGTACATAATTAGAATGCTCTACATTCTACCATAGAAGAATATTTTGTTATTCAGTTTTGTGGGAGTGATTATAGGTGTTAGAAGTGTGTGTGGTCAAAGTGGCAATTGTTTTGGTGAAGTTGTGAATGAACAAATGGTTCATTTCACCAATCTTTGCTATCTAGTGCTAACCTAAAGAGTTTGTGTTCGTGCGAAGTTAAAGTATGAATTAAGCAATATTAAGGGAATAATTATAGGTCTCTACTGACCTATTTTGATGTGTTACAATTTTTGGTTTTTTCTATGAAGCATGTATGGTTGGATCTTGAGCTGACAAGTTGATGTATTACACGTTTCATCCAATTAGGCCAACCTTGATGATGTAGGTGTTTGAAAATATAATGCATATAAATGTAAGTTCATTTTAGTGTTGTAGAGAGGTGTGAGATGATATGTGTGTGTTGTTGATGCATATTCCTAAGTAGAGTATGTGAATGTGATGTGAAGAAGAGAAGAGTGGGTGTAAGTGTTGAGAAACATGAAGTGTGTTGAGTTGGTATATTGAGCTTCAGTGGAACTATCTCTAGCATATTGTAGATGCATTGTATTAGTTCAAATTTTGGTAATGAACCACCCTTTCTTCTTTCTCTCTTATTCTCTAGAGAGCGAGTCCTCTGGATAGTGAGTCCACCTAGTAGTGAGCTTTTCATATATTGTGAGCTAATCCTCAACATGCTTTTTCCCTTTTTGGTTTTTCCATGTAAATTTGGTGTTCTTATGTAATGTGATGTGATGATTTTTTTAATTTTTTCTTTTCATTTCTACAAGTTGAATGAAATATATTGAATACATGTTTAAGTGGTTTCAGAGACTACTGATTCAGCCCCCTCTCAGTATTCTAAGTGTTCAATAGTGACACAATAGGTTGCTAAAGCTCCAAATACTCGCTATTAGCAATATACTATTCAGGGTACACTATAAGATGATCAAGAAGAGCATATTTTCACCAAGTGGAAGAAGGAATCTTCTAGAAACCATAAGGCTAGTAATAGTCCATGTGCCTAGTAGGAAAACAACACCTATAATCAAAATGAATTCTCTCATAATCCACAAACTAAGACCAAGACCATGTGTTAACCTATAACACAACCTATCCATGTAACTCTTTTGACAAATCAACCTCCACCAAGATATGCACAAAATAAGTATGGGTAAAGTTAGAAAAAATATTCACTTTGAAGAACCTACCAAGACCATCACCAATGGCCTCATAAGCAAAGAAACACTAGAACTATAAGGAGAGATAAGGAAATCTCACCTATATAAGAATAATATTAAAGGATTCATTCGAGGGTTTAAAGGAAGGAGCCCAAGGCTAAATCAGAAGAGGATGAGAATCCCATTTCTAGTTACCATTATCTAAAATAACTTATCAATCCAAATTAAAAACTATAAAAAAACTCTAGCAAAAGGGTAAATATTGATCTTAACCTCCACAAAAGTTGTCCAATGCTTTGAAATCCAATGATGTAGGTCAAGAAGAGAAGGCCAAAATTGGAAAAATTTATAGATCAAACCCTTTCTGGAGAAGAAATATATACAATCATTTGCTTCCTTGCCTAGGGAAATCATAGGGGCACCCTTAGCATAGGGGAGAGGTAACTATTTTATCAAACACTTATCTAAAATGGATCTCCAATCCACCTTATTTATCTTCACTGTATTTGCAAAGGAGTGAAGAAATGGGATCCCACTCATATCCTAACTGTAAACAACAATAAACATATCCTAAGAACAATATAGAGAAGCACACATAGCCAAAGGCACAAACCCCTCCACTACATGGCACACATCCTCCCACATATGCTAAGTAATAGTCACACCACCAAAATGCACAAACGAGGAGATAAAGAACTATTGAGTAGGAAAGAATCATTTGAACATGAAAGAGAGCATGAGAGTTCCATGGTTCTTAGAATACTATAATTGTGTTGTTACTATTACCTTGACTTTTATATATATGTGTGAAATATCATTAGGAATTATTAAAGAAACATATTTAAAATATTTATGTAGTTCTTCATATTCTTTATGAAGTGGTGGAACCCTTGTATTGTCAAAATGACATATAAATAATTAATGATTGAAAAATAGGAGTGTCATAAGTAATGTGTATAGTTTTTTCCAAGGTTACATTTTTTAGTTATAGTTATACTTAAAATGAAAATACAATGAATACCTCTATTAAATTAGTAGATTTTGAAGCCAAAATAGTCATTCAAGCTACTTGATAATAAGTTATAAGTCTTTCAACTTTATTTTGACACCCTTAGTGCTTAGAAAATAACCCACTCTATGAATTTGAGAGCATAGTACTTTGAGACAAACATAATGACACTTCCAAGAAAATGGATAGCTCCAATAGGTGGCAACATATAAAATGATTTTTCATATGCAATCATACCATTACATGAAAAAAGTTGTATTATGCAACCCTGAAAATAAAATTTTGCATATTATGTAGAGCTCAAAAGGAGAAAAATATGAAATGATGTATATGAAAATTGGGCCAAATAACTTCATTTGGTTATTTGATGATAAACTTGGTAATCATTTTGATCTCATTTTGTATCCTCAAATTGTTTCAATTTAAAATCAAAATCAATTATGACATCAAGATTTGATTACTCTTTAACATCAACCCATTACATATATATACTATAGTGGTTCCCACTACACTTTCTTGATAACATCTAAAATAGACAATTATTCAACAATGATGAGTAGATTTATGAGTTTTAAAATTATTTCAATCACTTTGAAAATTAGCTCATAGATTGAAATCCTATGGTGGAAGTTGAAGATGGAAATTAAGCCATCTTTAGAAATAAAATTATTTATCACAAAACGATTCAAATTTTGAGAGGTATTGTAGGTCTTGAGAGGATTTCTGAAAATAATTATATTGTTACAAAATGTATCCCTAATTTCTAACCATCCAACCTATTCTTTTATTTCAGATAGTGATTTATATGTTTTCACTTTTAAAGTGTCTTTGTATCATATAGACAAATTGATATGAATTATGACAAGTTGAAAGCACATAGACAAATTTGAGTTCTAGAAAATTAGAAGGTAGATGTTGATGCACTTGTGGTTTACTTTTGAGCTATATTTGTGTGGTCTAGGGCACAAGGAAACCTAGACTAGGGACTTAAAGCTTGATTTTTCTTTCATAGGCCTGAGGTCCCTAGTCTCTAGTCTTTGTCTTTCATATTTGGTTGTTAGTTCTTTGTCTGTTATTGAGATAATGTAGATTATGTGACTTGTCAACTTGTAGGGTTTTGATACATGAATGAGAAAATTTTCTTCAATCTTCCTACAATCCTCTTTAGATCGGTAATTTGCACACATGACAATATTTAGGATTTTTACTTTGTAGTGCTTTTTGGAGGAAAGGTAATGGTGGAGGTATTATTCTAGTGTCGCCTAGTACTATTAATTAAAGATTTAGCCTCAAATTAAATATTGAATAAAAAATGAAATATATCTAAATATGATGCATTGCTACTTTGTTTGAACCTAGCCTCCAAGAATTGTACACATTGCTTAACTAATCCTGGTAATTTAGAACTAGTTATATCTCAAGTCGATGGTACTTATGAAGCCAAGGAGATGATATTATGACTATATATAAATGTTTATTGGGACACCATGCAATTTTTTGATGCCTTTGGTATTAAGTGGCTATATAGAAGTAAAGAAAGTAATAGTGGATGCTCTTTCAATTATGACATCAAATTTCGATTACTCTTTAACATCACCCCATTGCATATATACTATAGAGGTTCCCACTACACTAGAAATTCTTAATAACATCTAAAATATACAAGTATTCAACAATGATCAATAGATTTATGAGTTTTTAAATAATTTTAATAAGTTTGAAAATTAGCTCATAGATTGGAAACCATCTTTTAAAAAAAAAAATATTCATCTCAAAACTAATGAAATTTTGAGATGTCTTGTAGATCTTAGAGGATGTTTGAAAATCATTATTGTTATAAAATGTATCCCTAATTTCTAACCATCCAACCTATTCCTTTATTTTGGGTTGTGATTTATATGTTTTCACTTTGAAAGTATATTTATATCCTATAAAAGTAGCTGTTCAAAATTTTTTTAGCATAAATTTGTTAGAAAAATATTTTTTTAATAAGAACAAAATTAAAGACCTTACAAAAGAATTATACAAAAATAAATTAGAAAAAACAAAAGAATACTCTATTATGAACAAATATAAACTCCAATTTTTTTTATTTTTTATTTTCCTCTCTTTCTCCACATTTGCCTTCGGTAAAATATTTTAGTGAAGATCATCCTAAGGAACAGATATATACTAGAATGTTCCTCATGAAGTGTAGGAACACAACTTTATTAACTAAAAAATATTTGCAACTGAGAAGACATTTGATCACTTCATTTGGCCCTTTTTTTCCTAAATAGAATAGACCTTAAAATGTTTACCAAGATAACAAGAAAAATCACTTATACATAATCAATACCACCCGAGTTTAACAGCGACGAAGCTTGAGCCAATTCATGAATCCACATAGAAGAAGTTTTAGAATAAGCCGATATTTCCCTTGTTTCCCTGAAAATTTGAGACATTTCAATCTCTTTTCCATCTCCTCCTCCTGCTGTTGAATTTAACATCTCAACCACCTGACTCATGGACGGCCTCTCATCTTTGTCCTGTTCAATGCACAGCAACGCTATTTTCAACACCCTCTCCATTTGCACCATTGACTTCCACTCCACATCTCTCCCTCCTAATTTGGGATCCAAAATGTTCTCGTTCCATATTTTTTCTCTGACATTGTCAAGAGTCCATTGGAAAAAATTACTCCCAGACATATTAAATTCTGCAGCCTTCCGCCCGCTAACTAATTCCAAGAGAAGAATGCCAAAACTGTAAACGTCTGCCTTGACTGTGATGGGAAGGTTCATCGTCCACTCTGGTGCCAGGTAACCTCTCGTCCCTCGTATAGTAGAGAAGGCAAGAGCGTTATGGTCTCTCTCAGTTCCGTGCCCACAGTCAACCAACTTTACCATTCCAAAGTCTGAAACTTTTGCTCGAAACTGCTCGTCCAGAAGAATATTCTCTGGTTTGATGTCACAGTGGAGAATCCATTCCAGGCATTCCTCATGTAGATAAGCCAACCCTCTAGCTGTACCCACTGCAATTTGAAATCTTGTGTTCCAATCTAAGACTTGTGAGTTGCCTTGGGTAAACAAATACTTATCCAGTGAACCATTCTCAACATACTCATAAACTAATAGCCTGTGCTTTGCCTCCGTACAGTATCCAAGCATTCTAACTAGATTCATGTGATTAACGCGGCCAATCATACTTAATTCAGCCCGGAACTCATCTTCTCCTTGAGACACTCCTTCCAATCGCTTGACCGCCACCACTTTATTTTCGGGGAGAAGGAGGCCCTTGTATACACTTCCAAATCGACCATTTCCCACTCTCTCACTGAAATTATTGGTCACCCTTCTGAGTTCTGAAAATTTGAACCTTTTAAGCCCTCCAGGAATGGCAAAGTAGCCTTGTCGATTATAGACATCGGCCTGGTGAAATACTTTAATGAAAAACCACCGACCCAAAGCAATGCAAATAATTTCTGTTAACCCAAGAGCAGAAACAAAAGAGACGAAGGCAATGATCAGCTGATTTGACCCACCCTCTTCTCCAACTGTGGACGAAATATTTTGTTGCTGTAGTTGGGATTCCAAAGGGAGCGAACATGCTGGTGAGCCCGATTCAGATGGCAGCAATGTAAGAAGAGATGAGATATTGGTCACTGAAGATTCATTGATGGATATCTTAATATATATGTAATTTGGGCCCTCTGGAGATTGAAATCCACTAATAAGATAATACTTTGGATAACAAGAGCCTGAACCGCTAACCTTGTAGCCAAATCCCAAACAATTACAATCATCCATGCAGAATTTTTCGCACTCCTCAATTGACATACCATTTCTGTCGAAATAATCGAACCCATAATAATCGGCGTACGGAATCCTAAGCATCTGGGCACGATTTACACCGCAAGAGAACTTGTTGATGAGCCGGCAGCCTTTGAACCAATCATTTACGTCTACCCTTTCAAAACCAGGCGGGCACACGCACATGGGCTCTGGTGTATATATACACATACCATTAAAACCGCACAGACCGTGAACTTTGCACTGCCGTGTAACTGCAACCCATGAAATTTTCCAGCTGCCATTTTGCGAATTGAGGCTGTATAATCTCAAGTTACCGTCAGTATCCAGTGTCAATCTTCTGAGGGGCCCTTCACCATAGTCCCAGGCATTGAAACCAAACCGATCGCTTGAGCTGAAACCACCAGATCCGTCTAGAACTGCTACACTAGTAATATTAAATGTGTCTCTTCCGTTATCAGCTGGAGTTTTCCATGGCTCAGGCCAATACTTGCTGGAGAGATTCAACCCTTCGTAAATGAGCCCCAGATAGTTGTCATCGTTGAAATAGAAACGATAGTAGCCAGACCTGTAGTTTTCCGACCCCATTCTGGAAATGAGCTGTGTTCTCGTTGTGAAGGGCTGCTGGGGAAGAAGCGTATCAGTAGGCGAGTCGAAGCTTTGCCAAATTATTTGTCCAGAAGAGCCGCGTAGAATCAGATTTCCCCCAGTTAGAAGCTCCGCTTCCGTCACACCAAGTCCTTTGGTATTCGTTCTCCATACAGCGTTTCCATCTGCATCCAAAAGAACAAAGTCTCCATCCTTCTGAAGACGAAGACTGGAATCCTTGCCGTTAACGGGTCGGTCCCGGTTGGCCATCCAAACAACTGTATATGGGAAAGGAGTTTGAGAATACCATATTGCAAAGCCATAGGCGTTGATGCCAACCATATAAAAGCCAGCGGAAAATATGCCATCCGGAGACTGCAGGACAGTTTGATTTCTTTCCGGTGAGAGGGAATGTCCTAATCTCAGCCTCTGTAATCCATGAATCTTTTGTGCAGAGATTAGGGAAAGGCAGAAAACGGCAGACAATATAGACCGTAGACATAGAACAAAATGAAAACAATCCATTGTAAACACACAGCTAGTAGAGAATCTCACTTTAACCGTGCAACAAGAAACATTCGGAGAATGGTACTTAGATGGCGAGCATACAGAAAAACTACAGAGAAAGTCTCTCCATGGTCTTGACCCCGTCATCCATGTCGGATCATATGTGAGTATTTATGATTGGGGATTTCAGTCAACACACGCTAGTGGTTGATTTTTTTCCTTTTGCATTTAGGCAGGTATTCAACTAGCAATTGCACGTTCTTGAGTTAGTAAGGAGCCAAGTCCAGATCGCGGGAAAATCTTTAATTATTCAATCTAAGTCATAGCGAACAAGTCCAAGTCGCGGGAAAATCGTTAAATATTCAATCCAAGGCATAGGAACAAGTATACGGTTAAAGCTTTAATTATTCAATCTAAGTCATAGGAACAAGTATACGGTTAAATCTTTAATTATTCAATCTAAGTCATGGCGAACAAATAATACGGTCAAGCTTGTAGATTTTTCTTGGATGAACATTTCCTTGTAGATATTCATGAAAACTAATTAGATTATGGTCAAAATAAAGAAGAAATGATAATAAAAGGATCAATTCCAACAAACTCTAAGTAGTTATAGCAAAATTAGATAGAGGATGACTTTTATAATCTAGATTGCCCCAAACGTTTCCATGGGTAACATCATTAATTGACTCCCAATAAGTGAGAGCATGTTCTTCGTCTTTAGAAGCTACAATGAATGGATTGGAGATGTGGCTAACTTCAAGTGAGAAAGCTTGCTTGATTCAAGCCAATCAAGAGTAACACCTCCCTACCCAAAAGAAGAGGTAAATAGTGTCTAGGAAGGTTGATCCTACCCTCCACAAGTAGTAGTATTCCTAGAAGCCAAACATTGATAATCATGGTGACCATAGGAATAGGATCCACTATCATCACTCAAAAGTTGGTTGCTTCTATTCTTTGTGTCATTCTTCTTGTTCTATGAGTATTTGGAGAATGATGAAAATTTTAGAGACCTTACATGAACTAAGAAAGACTCCTTTAAACGTACCTTACACCATTTTTCAATTTTGGTTATATGGCCACCTTGCATAACATGCTTTGCTTGCCTATGGAGCCATCTTGTTTATTCATGAGTATCAAGCATACAAAGCTTTCCTTGCCTCATGAAGGTCGAAGTTCATTGTTGTGTGGCACCTTATCAAAGTTATCAGGAGGTATAGCTTTGATCTGGTTGAACAAGAAGTTGAACTTAGGCATGACTTTCCCATAGCCACTTGCTTGTCTGTGTGAGGACATACCACATGCATGTGTATTTGTCTCACCCTTTTAGATACTCACCTAGCGGATAGCCTAAAGTTTCGTTGCCTCAAAGTGAGTGTGCATTTTTGGACAAATAGCTTAGATCTAATCCATAGCATACGAGACAAATAGTTGAAGCTTGATCCACCCCTTTTTTTCTCTCTTTGTCTTTGGCAGTGTATGCTTATGCCTTGTTATTGCTCCTTACATTGTTTTCCATGTGTTTTATTTTGTGTCTATGTTTGTTTGCCATAGGATCTTGATCTTTGGGGCTTACGTAACCCTATTGGTCATTGCCATCCTATCTTGCTAGCATTGGTACATTTGAACCCCTCTTAATGTAAGTTTCATCTACTTTAGTGTGAGTTTGAAGCAAGTTCCTCCTCTCGCTAAAGTGGGAGCTAAATGTAGTGTAGGAAAAAGTATCCCTCTACATTTTCACACTTGTTTGGGCTCTTGTGAACTAAATGGACATAATTGTGCCTTATTTAGGGTGTTGTAAAGTGTTTTCTTACACATTCACACTAATCTAGGTTTCTTATTAAATAATTGGGATTATTTATGCCTAATTTAGCCTTATTTTGCATCCATAAGCCTTATTTAATGCATCTTTATGAGGATAGCTACAACATCTACCAACATCCAATCATAATTCATGTGTTTTTTGATTGTATGTCCCAGATTTAGTTATCTAGGACTCATATGCCACCTTGGGCATATGGGTCACACCTAGGTTTCGGGGCCTCAATTTGCATTTGATATGAATCTAAGCCTTTCTTGAAAAGTGTGTTCCAAGCTTAGCCTAATGGGACTCACACACCCCAATTGGCATATGAGTCCCACTTAGCTTAGACCTAAATTAAATTCAAATTATTGGCGGGATTTTATTCTCCTAGATCTAATGTCAGCTTACAGTGTTATAATTTCAAGAAATTTGGCATAGACAAGTATAAATACAAGGTTATTTCACATATTTTCTCCTAGCAACTTGAGTGTTCATGCATTATAGAAAATTTGAGTTCACAAGAGCATTCAAGAGTTTACAAGAGCATTCAAAGAGCATTCAAGAGTGATTATCAACCATTTTTTAGTATTATTCAATGTCAAGCATCATGTCAAAGTCATCATGCATCATGTTTGTTTTTAAGCTAACATTTGTGATGTAGGGTTGTATGATTCAAGAAAGCATTCAAGTCAAGATCTATTATATTTAAGCAAGATTCAAGATCCACATTCATGCTAGCCAGTTCATACATGTTTGCAGTGTTTTGTTCCTAGGGTTTCGTGAGTTGCAACATATCCTTTTGTTCATTCATCATTCCTCTATTTCATTTGATTTCATTTCAAGGTTTGATTACCAAAATAGGGTTTGACCAAGGCAAACCCCTATCCACTCACAAAACAACTCTTTTCCCTCTCTTTAGTGTGTGATTTGCAGATCTAGGTTTAAAACATATCGAAGAGAAAGATTGGAAAGAAGTTGTCAAGTTTGTCAAAAGTTGTTACCTTGTTTATAAGATCACTAAAAGACATCTTTAGAGTAAAATTTGACATTTCAGATCTAGAAATCAGGTTGAGAAGACATAGTAGAGATTGAAGAGAAAATTCAGATCTTGATACTCCAAAAAATCCAAGCAGGATTGATACACCACTTTTGGAATATGAGCCCTAGTATAGACATTTTTCCATATTTATGAAGATCTAGACTTGTCATCACTAGTTTGTTGTTCTTACCCAGAAACCCTAATCTGGGACTAAATCACCCAACCTGGCATATGAGTCCCAGTGTGCATTAAATTCATCATTTTTAACATTTCAAGTCCCCATTCAAGCTTCTACAAGTTTCCATGTGCACCTCTCTGATTTCTTAGTTTTTTGTTCTGTTTTGCATTCATTTCTAGGTTATTAATTTGAGTTTTACATAGCATTAAGTGCCGTCATTAGGTTTTGCATGTTATTTTTCTTTCCTAGCCCTAGCTTGGTGGTGAACCCCTCTTTAGTTTCTAGACATACCCTAGGAAAACATTTTAGTATATCTCTCTTTCATTCTATCATTAGATTGAGATCTTTGGAGTTTCCTTGAGTGAAACTTGAAGGAAATAGAATCCTAACTCTAGTGTTCTATCTCCCAAAGGGATAGAACACTCAACAAAATTATATTTTCTTCATTTCAACAACAAAAGGAAAAAATGCACCAAACTAAAATCTCCGAAAATATCAACCAATGCAACCTCTCGAGATTTTTTTTTCAACATCCAAAAAATAATTTCTCAAGAAATTAAAAAGGATTAAATTTGAAAAAATTGAGCAAAAGAATTGTACACCTTACTCTGCATTTTTAGTAGATTCCCAAACTGCATGAAATCCAAATGAATGCACAAGTCTCCACAACACCATATGTAGGATAGCCTCTTCACAATCTGTGAGACTTTCTCACACCAACCAAAGACACTACAATGCTATTTAAATAAGAAAAAGATACCCCACTCTACCAATGTGGGATAAATATTCCCAAAATAAACTTAAAAAACTTGGGGCCCACACCACTTCGGTTGCACAGAAGCCCTAAAATAAAATATTTTTGTTGGAACTTTATAAAGTATAAAGTTTTATACTAATAATTGTGTCCTCTAGTGAATAAAACATGCCTACAAATAGCAAATTTTAGTTCCTTTTTCAATGATCAATTGGACTGCAAAACTTGTGAAGGCCTTTCAAAGGCTAGCACAACATGGGTCTCCAAATCGGGCCTCTTCAAACTTCCAATTTTGCAAATTGAGCCTCAACAAAAACCTCATGCCCTCTCACAATGAATTACCAATAATGGTTGCATTGCACAACAAATGTGAATTTCCAAATGATGGAAAATTCGATTGTAGCCTCCACCAAATTTTAATCCACATGGGTCTGAGTAAATTGTGCCTCTCAAAGGCACTGCCATGCTTTAACTAGGAAATTCGCTTCGCAACCAAAAGAATCTAATTCAAACGCCACTTAGATTGAATAAATCACGCCTTCTTCTTTCTCATGCGGTAGGTGAAATACACACACAACACAAGAAAAGAATGTGCCTCCAATGATCAAATTCACAGTCTTTCAGAAAAAGAGTTGTGCCCTTTGAAACTGAAAAGAAATCCTCTGATCAAATTCACTAGCAAGGAAGATCAACACAGGGTCTTGTAGATTCAATAGGAAAAATGAAATTGATAAAGATGAACATTCTTCTAAATGTATTATGTGAATAATGATCTCAAACAAATCAGATGAAAACTCTCAATGGCAGAAGAAGGCACAGGTTGAAGGCTTTGATGCCATGTTGGTATCAACCACCTCCCAGAAGAACAACCTATAAATAAATCTTCACAAACGAGAGAAGAACACAAAGTTATTTAACCAAAGATGAAAATATTGAGATGAGATAATAAATTACATAGTATACAATCCTTTTAAAGGCATGAAATATATGATGGGTGAGAAAACTACTCAATACGGGAAAAAAATACCCAACTAATTAACCCTATGTTAAACAACACACTAACACACTTAGTGTGTCACAATTGGTGTATAATGGGGTATCATATTGTGTGTCATGCTTGTCATTATTTGAGTTTCATGTCCATGCAATAGTTACCTTGTCACCCTAGTTTTTATACCTTGGTGCATACTTCATTTTCTATATAAAATTTTAGGATTGTTGAGTACATACTGACATACCCTATCCATCATCATCCAATTCCCCTACCTTTCCATCTCCTTTTAATCCTCTTTTATTTTCTAATTCATCTTCTTCTTGATCCTAATACTTCGTTGATCCCTTCTATTTCAAGAGTACAATTGTGTTCTCTTAACCCACATGTTCTCTCGAGGGGGCATCCAATCACCTAATCATTAATAATTTTTTAATCATATTCATTCTTTCTTCATCCTTTTCTATCCTCCCATTGACTAGGGTATCATCTTTGATCCTTATCATCTCTCATCTACTATGTTTTAAACTTCTTTGATACAGTGCAACTTCATGATGTCATATCAAAGACGAGAAAAATGTAGACACCCAAAATATGACCTTACCCAATCACACATAACTTTTAACATATCCTTACCCATTATTTATATAATCATTTGCATTTTTTCACACCCTTACCTTGATCAATTGATTAAATAAATATTTATCATTAATTTAGTTGATATCCCTTATTTTAATCCTTTAATTAAATAAATATTTACTATTTATGTAATTGCTATTCTATCATGATCCCATTAATTAAATAGACTTTATTTAATTAATTAATTAGCCCTTTTATCCTTTACCCTTTTGCATTTAATCCTAGCCCTCCACCTTCTTCACATGGATCATAATTTAAACTTGTCCTTGTGTGACAAATGTCCCCTTCACATGTCCAACTAACTTCTTGCTTAGATTTATTAAATCTAAGCACTTATACAAAAGTCAAATTGATTTTTAATCTTATCCACTCATCTCATTTAACCTTTCAGTCCTAGCAACTGCACTAATTATTTTTTTCTTTACCCCTATCCAAAACCTAAACCTATCTATCATTTCACACTTGTCATGTGATTGCATCCTTGATCCAAACCATAATCATCCTTTAATCTTAGTCATCCATCATCAACAATTTCTAGCTCTTTATATGTCTTTTCAACACTCTCTATCTAGAGACCTTTTCCTTCATTTTCACCTAATAAGATTCTATTGAGCTAAGGTATCATTTTGATCACTCATCTATTAAATCATGTCAAGGTTATGTTGGAGTATTCAACAATCTACATATCAACATCAAGAGCAAATCAAATAGAATAAGGATGCACTTCATTTTCACTCATGAAAGAGAAAAGAAAAGATTCTAGTTGAAGGTATTGTGCCTTTGTATTAATTTTATCTTCTTTTGTTTTCCTTCAATCTTTTTTAACCTCTTCAAAAAAAATTCCTTGATTTTGCATAATAAGATTTGACTTATGCTTTTTCCAATAATGAAATTCTTAAAAACTAATGAATAATTTAATTGAGATAATTTAGCTAACCCACCACCCTTTCATTTCATTATTTCTTTTAAATAATCTTTTAAACATATTTTTTATTTGACTTATAGCAACAATATTTTTTCCCCATCAACACTATCAATATCTTTCATAATCTTTTATGATGTTACATTTTGAAATTTTCAGATTGTTCGAGCCCAAGCTATCTAAAGGTGCTATTATATATGTCTCTTATTTGAATCTTCTCGCCTAATTAAATTTTAAAGAATCCCATTTACCAAGTTGTATTTGTCACAGGATCTCTGTTGAGAATTTGTCAATGCAAACATTATAATAATTTCAAATTGTTCGAGCCCAAGGCATCTAAAGATTCCTATTATTTATGACTCTCCTTTCAATCTTGTCCCATAATTAAATTTTAAAGTGATCCCCTTTACCAAGTCGTATTTCTCGCAGGATCTCTACTGAGAATTTGTCAGTGCATGTTCGAACTGAATGTGAAGGCGGTCGCGCGTGCATCACGACGACGTTATGAATTAAAACGACATCATCTGCTTCCCACTTTGACGACGTGAAAATATAAGAAGTTCAACCAAAACCCGAAAGAAAGTACCCAGTGTTCGACGCCGATTTCATTTACGGTCTTCGACAGAATTATGGACTGTTAATTTAAATTTTTCTAAAGCCTTTCCTTAGATAAGAACGACTTCGTCGTAACTAACTGTCCTACAATTCCGCCGTTATTCCGCTATAACGATGACATTCGTTCGGAATTGGCTCTATTATAATGGGTAGTTAGAATAGAAAGCACATTTGTATCTGTAATGAAAAGTCGACCGAAATATGCTCCAAAGTCTTAATCTCTATCTCGATGTCTCAATCCTGTGGCTAAAATAACATCGATGTTTGGTTCAAATCACGTGGATGGCTGGTCAACGATGACTTGTTCAAGTTGCATGGATATCTCATTCACATAATCCATCATTCTCGTTTTTTAAGTGAGGTTAATAGTCAAGTGGGTGTATGTGATCAATTTTTGTTCTCCATAATGTAATGTAAGATAAAGTGTGATTTAGATCCTAGATCCTTTTTTTCATATCACAAATAGGATCTTAGATTTGCATTTATTTTCCTATTTTTATTTTGAAGTTGGAGATGCAAACACAACACATATAGACTTTAAAATCACCATTTATTTATATCTTGATTCACACATGATATCACAACACATATTTGACACACAATTCGAGATGTTTAGGAGTTCACAAACAATCAATCCCAATGTGACATATCTAATATAAGAACCACTAAGGAAATAACCTAGATCAAACATTGAATCAAGGGGGTATCTTGAATTGTCTTTCAGCACATTCGTGAGTTGTGTCTTGAACACTCCCACATTTCCATTAAACATTTCTCTCTACATCAAATTCTACAAAATATCTACTAAGCAAGGAGTCTAATAAACTCATTAAGTTATTGGATCCCTTCAATTATCATGAATGAAAATTGGTCATTTCCCTTGTGCTAAAGAATCAACAATTATATCAGTAATTATGGGAACAAAAATAATCCAATAGCACTACAAAATATAAAGAAAAATGGTTTAATAAGTGTGATCCAGCCTTGAGATTATTGTATCTTAATTTATACACAAAACTTATATTTTATGTAGAGGCCTTGAAAACAACCAATGAAGTTTGGTTAGCTTTGGAATTCTTTTTTGGGAAGGATGACAAACTAAGAAGTCATAAGATAGAAAATGAACTCATAAGTTTGAGTCAAAGTAATTTTGACACTATGGAGGACTATTTCATAAAATTTAATTATTAAGGTTGCAACTTAAAAAATATGGGATAGATAAGGAGGGTCAATTCATCCTTTCCATTCTTTCTAAATCAAGTCTTGAGTACTCTACTTTTTGTCTCTACCATTTATGCCACAAAGAGAGCTCTTGGAGTCATGAAGGAACTATCATTTTTAGATCATGACTTCATTGCATATTTACCAAGAGGAAAAGAAATTTTAATCCATATGGACAACTTGAAGTCCTATAAATCTCAAACCCTAATTGCAAAAAGAAAAGTGAATAGAAGGCTTCAAAGAACAAAGGAGGAAATAAATTATCAAAAAGATAGGTAAACCAAGGATGACAAGCATTCCACCATCAAAATGAAACATTTTCGAATCAAAGGAAAACCAAGAGAGAAAAAGTGAAGTGTGATTTTGAAAGGAATGTGGGCATAATGAATATAAATGTATGAAGAAAAGGATCACCATCTTACACATTTTTTTAGGAGCAAGCATTTCTTGCATCCATCATAGATTCTTCATCAACTTCAAAATCTTGTAAGGAAAATAAAAAATCTAAGGGAAAAGCACTTAAGGCATCTGTAGTCTTTAAGATAGATTGATGGATTCTTGACTTTGGAGCTTCTCATCACAAGTCTCCTTACCTAAAATTTTTCCATTCAATATACTCTATAGATACATCCAAAATACTAATAGCTAACAACTCTTATATGATTGTTTACAGGAAAGGAAGTGCTAGCATTGAAAATAGATATATTATTGATGTCTTGTTCATTATTGAATTCGCCAACAATATTATTTCTATCTATCAGCTAACATATTTAGGGAATATAGTTGAGTTCACATCCACTTCATTAATCATTGGAGATTCACAAAGTAAAGAAGTTGTTGCAGTTGGCAAGATTGATCATTTTTTTGGTGTTTAAGCCTTCTTCGACTTTACCCCTAATGATTCATTCTCACAAGTTCAATCTTTTGTATCTTTCTTTTGGAGGGAATCTTTTTCCCATATGGTTTTATTATTTTCTTTATTCTATGAGATATTGCATTGTACATTAGTATCTAACATTGCTAATAGTGGGGACCCATCAACATCATCATCATCATTGTATACATTAATCTTTAAGTTACACTTAAAGGGAGGTGTTAGTTTAAATAGATTCATTACATAATTAGTTAGTTATTCTTACTTTATAGGTTGACCTATTCACATTGCTTAAGTATCCACTTATAGACTATTAGATTTTTTCTTACCTCATGTGGTTGAAAGACGTTTCCTCACTTTGACAAACACCTGTTACATTCATATTATACACTTTCTCACACCATTGTCAAGTGAGCTTACAAGTGTTGTATTTTGAAGAAGTAGTCAAACATTTAGTCCTACTATCCTACCTCCACTGCATTGTATATATATGTAAGGCTTCTATGTACATTTTTGTTCAACTCTTTGATAATATCATTTGGCTTATTTTGTGTGCTCATAGCTTGTGGAAGTTCATCTTGGTTCTTGCTTTATAATCCTTGCAATGCCAATAATGAAATACTTAAAAAACTAATGAATAATTTTGTTGAAATTATTTGGTTAACCCCACCAAACTTTCATTTAATTACTTATTTTAAATGATTTTTTAATATATATATTTTGATTTGACTCATACAAAATGAGGATAGTTAGATGTTTTAACAAAGATTTTTTTATCAATGCTATCAATATCTATCATAATCTTTTACCATATTACAGCTTGAAAATTTCCGAACCATCGAAAAGTACTATTATTTATGACTCTCCCTTGAATCCTTCACCTAATTAAATTTTAATGTGATACCATTTACCAAGTCGTATTTCTCACAGGATCTCTGCTGAGAATTTGTCAGTGCAAAACATTATAAAAATTTCAAATTGTTCCAGCCCAAGCCATCTAAAAACGCTATTATTTATGACTCCTTCGATTCTCTCACCTAATTAAATTTTAATGTGATCCCATTTACCAAGTCGTATTTCTCGCAGGATCTCTGCTGAGAATATGCCACTGCATGTTCGAACTGAATGTGAAGGCGGTCGCGCGTTCATCATGACGACGTTAAAAATGAACACCACATTATCTGCTTCCCAGTTTAACGTCGTGTAAATCCGTAAAGAAAATATAAGAAGCTCAACCAAAACAAAAAAAGAAGTACCCAGTGTTCGACGCAGATTTCATTTATGGTCTTGAACAGAGTTATGGACTGTTAATTTAAAATTGCCTAAAGCCTTTTATTAAATAAGAACGACTTCGTCGTAACTAGACTCCAACTATTCCGTCGTTATTCCGCTATAATGATGACATTCATTGGGATTGGCTGTACAACAAGGGGTCGTTAGAATAGAAAGTACATGTGTAACTGTAATGAAAAGTCCACCGAAAGATAAAAGAACAATTGTATTAAAATATAAATATGCTCCAAGTTTTAATCTCTATGACGAGGTCTCAAGTATGTGCCTCAAATCGCATCAATTTCTGGTTCAAATCACGTGGGTGTCTGGTCAAGGATGACTTGTTGAATATGAGCGGATAGAGTGTATCCCGAATGGAAACGGCTTGTTAAAAGTGAAACGAAAACGGAAAAATCACGGGTTTAAAGAGACTGTGGGACCGGCTACCTAAGTGTACCCTTAGAGTGTGCCAGTTAAGCCCGGCCTGTCTGGTCAAGGATGACTTGTTGGAGTCGCATGGATATCTCGTTCACAGAATTGTTCAAGTCTCGGTTTCTCCCCCAGGGTGGTATTGGCTTGTCAAGTCGTATGGTTATCCGGTCAAGAATTTTGATTTCTAATTACCGTGGAAGTTTTCCAGTCTGAGACCTGAAGAACTTATCTAGCATATTAATTTTTTAAGCAAAAGAATCCACATTGATGTATGTATATGGCACATCAATGTGAACAAGGAAGTCAATGCAAAAAACCAAGAGGTTGTAGCTGCGTGGGAATTTCAATTTTTTTAAGCAAAAGAATCCACCAAAGGTAAAGAATAGGTTGCAACTTGCAAGAAAAAGAGCACTACTACTAGGAAGAAAGAAGCTTCTAGAAAGATTAGAGATCACAGTCAAGTACAAAAGTGTTATAAAGAACTAGATCATTGTAGCTGATCGCACAACACAATGGCAACAAAGAATTGTATAATTCAGCCCCAAGTTCCTATTTTCTCAAGTAAGAATTGTGTTTTTTGGGTAGTTAAGATGAGAACTTTATTTTATTCACAAGATGTTTCAGATTTGGAAGAAAATGGTTTTGTAGAGACACAAGATCAAATAGCCTTTCAAGGATTAACATAGGGAGAAAAAGATCAACTTAGATACAACAAGAAAAAGGATTCAAAAGCTTTATTTTTAATTCAACAAGTAATGGATGAGTCCATCTTTCTTAGAGCTATAGTAGCAATGAGATCCAAGAGAGCATGGAAGATTTTGGAGACAACCTATAACAGTACTACAAAGGTGAAAGTAGCTAAACTACAATCTCTCAGAAGAAGTTTTGAAAATTTGCAAATAAATGAATCAGAGTCCATAGACCAATTTATGAGTAAGGTAATGAATATTATAAATCAAATTAGATCTACTAGAGAAGAATTAATAGATTGGAAGATTATAAAAAATATTCTTAGGAGTTTACCCTGTAAAATTCAATGCTATATTTGTAGCAATTGAGGAATGCAAGAATTTGTCAGAGTTATCAGTAGATGAATTAACTGGACCTTTGTTAACACATAAGTCCAGAATGAATAGAAATAACAATACTTTTTTTGAGAATACTTTCAACTCTCAAGTATCTTTTCAATGAGGAAGAGGAAGTTCAAGCTTCAAAGGAAGAGGCAGAGATAGAAGTGATTCAAATCAAGGTGAAAATAATAATCCTAATCAAGGTGAAAGGGCATGTGCAGGATCATGGTATGCCAAACAGGCCCTTAAGTGGCAAAAAATTTAGAAAAATCAGTGTTAGGCAACTTGACGTAAATATTTGAATAAATTATCTATATTATTTCAAAAATATGTAAGAATAGAATTTATAGAAAATTGAATGTAGTTTCTAAAATACTAGGTTTATTTAAAAATAAATAAAATCTATTTGGTGAAAAATTTGAAATTTTTAAGAGTACTTAAATTTCAGGAAAAATAAGAAGTAGGTTAGACCACCTAACCATAATAAAATGATAATATTTTTTGTAAGATTTTATATATAAGTAGAGGACTCATGTCGGATGTGATGCATATTTTTGTAATTTTTTCCAAGTAAATAATTAATTATGAATTTTTATTACAACTTTTAGAAAATATAAAAACTTCGTGCAATGACCCACCTTAACTTGGTCAAAAATTCATGAAATTTAATTTTATTTTTAATCCTATAGTATGTAAAGCATAGAATGCTACATGTTTTTGATTCAAAAAAATATGATACCGTTTGAAAGTTAGATGTTTTTCAATCACGCCGATGGACTTTTAGTAAATAATTCTAATAGAAAATGAATAATAATTATTTATTAAATTTAAATTAAATCATAATTTTATATTTTTGGAAAGCTGAGAATCCTCTAAAACCCTTTTTCGCTTCAATAATTTTGGGTGAAAAAAAAGTCGTCAGCCACATACCCTACAAATATTGCCACTTTTTGGCATACCATGATCCGGCACATACCCGAAACCTAAATAATCACGTGGACACAAAAAAAGTATCCCCTTTTGCTTGCTTGATTTGGGAATAATAGATGACAAATTGGACTTAATGAAGCCTTGATTTGGTGTTGTAAGGTATTTTACACATCCACATTAGGTCTTGGACCCTTGCAAATTGAATAGAATGTATCTAACGATGTCTTGTAAAGGTGTTGTAAAAGACTTTCACACTTTTCTAGACTTAATGAACCCATTTTCCCTAATTCAATGATATGAAATGTATTTAATTGCATCTGTACATCAATCTAGAAGGCTTGTGAATTAAACCTAACTTTAATCTAGTGTTGTAATTTGTCTTACACATTCACATTGGATTTTGTGCCTTTCTAGGCTATGTGGACCTCATTTTAGTGTTGTAAAGTGTATTTAATCACACTTTCACATTGGATTTTGTGTCCCAAGCCCTAATTGATATTTACATCACCATTAATAGGCCCTATGACCCCATATTATGCATCCCAAGGCATAATTTCATCAAATTATACTCAAAGAAATCAACATAAGAACTGAAATTCTTCATTCCTCTACATTCCAAATGTCAAAAGGGCTCCTTTGGGAATAAGTCACCCATTTGGGCGAATGAGTCCCTACTAGGTGGGACTAAGTCACCCAACATGGTGACTTAGTCCAATTTGGCCTATTTTCAAGATTTGAGTAGAAAATTTTGGAGTTTAAGTTTATTTTTATTTCATGTTGGCCTTAGGGATCCAATTAATGAGAAAATAAGGTGAATTGCCTATAAATATAAGTCTTTAAACCCTAAATCATGACCAATTCATCCATTCTTAACTCATCATTCATTGTTCTTCTAAAGTAAGCTAGGGTTTTATCATTCTAAGTCATCAAGATAGCTTCCAAGGACATTCAATGGAAAATTCTTCATGTTTTGTTGCAGAAATTCAAGATCAATCGTCATGGAAAGGCATTGACTCCATTGTTTCATGCTTCATTACATTCTTTCTCCATTTTGGTTTAATTACCTACAAAGGGTTTTGACCAAGGCAAATCCCCATGCCTTAACATCCAAAATTTCTTCTTCTCTTCTTGTGTGTTTGTAGAGTTAGGCATATTGAAGGGTTGGAAGTCATTAAAGATCAAGTTGCAAAGTTGTTGAAGACATCTCCTTATTGAACAAGTCAAAATATCAATAAATAGTCACTTTCAGGCTCGAAAATCAGAGTTTCAGAAGTGAACACTTGTCAGGAACTGAAGTGCAGACTGAGGGCTTTCGTTTCTACTTTTAGATTTTTAGAAATTCAAAAGTGGAATAAGTCACCAATAGTGGTGACTTAGTCCCACTAAACCTATTTTTTGGATGTTCCTATAGATTTGGATACCCATTTGGCCGAAACAGGTTCTAGGGTAGTTTATTTAGATCTGGAACAAAGTCGCCCAGATTGGCACAAGTGTCCCAATTAGCTTCTTTATCAGATTTTCTAGGATTCCAGACCTTCATTCCATTCCTTTTTAGCCTCCAAGTGCACACCTTTAGTTTCACCAATTTTTGTTACAATTTACCCTCATTTATAGGTGTTTTTGCATATCACAATATGCTTTCCAACAAGTTGCATTTCTTAGGTTTTACATTAATAATCACCTTTCTTTAATCAGTTTATTACATTTAGACATTGCATCTAGGCATATTCCATCCATCCTTACATTAATCTTTAGTGTTTACATTGCATTTTGGCCCATCTTTCCCCTTTTAGACGAAAAACCCTAGAAGGGCTAGAAAGACGCCAGGGTGCCAAAATATTTGTTTACAAATGAAAACCACAATAATAGTGGAAATGGAAACAATCATTCTTATTAAAATTCACAAAGGTTTTATAAATCTAACATTCAATGTTATTATTACAAAAAATATGGACATTATGCATATGAATGTAGAAAGAAACATGGAGATATGGATAAGAATAATGAAAATTACACAAATAAATCTAGATCTAATTCTCAAAGTATGTTCATCATATGTCATTTTTCTCAAGAGAGCACTAGAAATATTTTGTTTTTGGATAGTGGATGTAGTAAGCATATTATAGGGAATAAAGACTGGTTTCTAGTCTTGATGATCTATAAAGTCTGAAGAGAAATTGGAAAATGATAATAAAGTAGATGTAATGGGTAAAGGAGTAACAAATATTTTGACAAGAAATGGTCAAAGAAATTTATTTCTAATGTTTATTTTGTACCTCTACTAAAGCATAATCTTATGAGTGTTGGAAAATTAGTACAAAAGGGTTGAGGACCTATCTTTTATGAATATTTTTTTCACAATATTGGATAGATTTCTAAATGACAAGTCGATTGCAAGAGTAGAGATGACCAATAATTGGATGTTCTTCCTTCAAATTTATAGCACCCAAGGAGAAGAGGAAGCAAATTTCAAAACTATGCATTTAGACCAATCATGGCTATGGCATTGAGGTATGGGAATTTACAGTTTAGGGATTTAAGTTTGTTACAAAAGAAAATAATGGTAAAAGGATTACCACCTATAGAGAAACCAACAAATTCATGTGAGAGTTTCATTTTGGTAAAACAATATAGAGATATTTTCTATAGGAGTCTTATATAGAGCAAGGGCATTATTGGAGATAGTTCATGGTGATTTATGTGGGCCAATGCAAAATCCATCATTTGGAAGTAGTATTTATTTTCTAACCTTCATAGATGATTTTAGAAAAAAGAGGGGTATATGTTATCAAGAAAAAGTCCGAGTCATTCATTAAATTCAAGGAGTTCAAAGCTATGGTGGAAAAAAAAGTGTACTATACATCAGAGTACATAGATATGATAGAGATGGAGAATTTAGTTCTCATGAATTGTTAGATTTTTGTAGATATTGTGGGATCAAAAACTAATTTACAACAAGGTGCACACCACAGTGAATGGTGTAGCAGAGAGGAAGAATAAAACCACAATGGATATGGCTAGGAGCATGTTAAAGGCTAAAAATTTTCCTGATAATTTTTGGGTAGAAGCAGTAGCTTGTGATGTATACATTTTGAAAAGAAGTACTAAAAAAAGTGTCAAGGAAAAAATTCCACAAGAAGCATGGAATGGTAAGAAATATAGTGTATTTCATTTGAGAATTTTTGGATGTGTTGGATATTAATTAGTGCCATTTGGATTGAGAATAAAATTAAATGATAAAAGTGAAATATGTATTTTCACCGGTTATAGTGAACAATCAAAACCTTATAAATTATACAATCCCATTTCAAAGAATGTGGTTATTAGTAGAGATGTAAAATTTATGTAAGAAGAAGCATGGGATGGAAGCATTGATGGATCAATCACAATTGGAGCACCAATACCATAGAATGAAGAAGAACCTAAAGAACAAATTGTGCAAGGTAATCAATCAAATCCACAAGGATGAACAAATACTCCAACAAGAACTCCAAGGAATGTTGTACAAGGTGAATCATCCAGTCATGCATGTCATCCTACTTCTAATTCACAAGCACGATCAATAACATCCTCCTCTTACCTCATTAAGATCAAAATATAGAGGTAAGAAAATGAGAACTTTGAAGGAGATATTTGTTCAAAGAGAAGACAATTTGGATTTATGCTCAAATTTTGCATTATTCTCTCATGATCCTATGCATTTTGAAGTAGTTAAGGAGGAACATTGGATCAAATCTATGGATGAAGAGATGGATTCTATTGAGATAAATCACACATGGGAGTTAGTTGATCTACTTGAAGGTAAGTATTATATAGGAGTCAAATGGATTTATAGAACCAAATTTAATGTAGAAGGTGAAACTAAAAAACACAAGGCAAGATTAGTAGCAAAATATTTTGTACAACATTATAGAATTGATTATAATGAAACATTTGCTCAAGTTGCTAGACTTGATACTATTAGAATTGTTTTATCAACAACTACACATAATAATTGGAAAGTATTTCAAATAGATGTCAATTTGTCTTTTTCAAATGGTTTTATAGAGGAAGAAATATATATGAAACAACCACTAGGTTATGAAGTTCATGGACATGAAGACAAGGTTTATAGATTGAAAAATGCACTCTATGGTCTCAAACAAGCACCAAGATCATGGTATAGTAGAATTGGTTCATACATGCAAAGTAATGAATTCAATAGAAGTAGTAGTTAACCCACATTGTACACCAAGATCGATAAAGGTCATATTTTGGTTGTGTGTTTATATGTTGTGATTTAATTTTCACTAGAAATTTATTTATAGATTTACATTTAAATCAAAAATGAAGGAGGAGTTTGAGATGAAATATTTGGGTTTTATGATTTTTTTTGGAAATTGAAGTTTTTCAATCAAATAAATAAATTTTTATTAGTCAATCTAAATATGCAAAAGATGTGTTGAAAATTTTCAAGATGTTTAATTGTAATCCAAAATCTACACCAGTTGCTATAGGAACTCAAAAATGCAAAGAAGACAATGGGTTGAATGTTGAATCTATAATGTCCAAAAGACTAATCAAAATTTTGATGTATCTTATAGCTACAAGACCCAATATCATGTATGGGGTTAGTCTAATATCAAGATTCATGAAATCACCAAAATACTCACATTGACAATTTGGAAAGATGATATTGAGATATGTGGCATGAACATTAGGATATGGAGTATTGTATTCCGCAACAAATGATTTTGGTTTGATTGGTTATATTGATAGTGATTTTGTAGGTAGAATTGATGATAGAAAGAGTACTTCTAGATATACCTTTCATTGAGGGATAGGTGCAATCTCATGGGAATCAAAGAAGCAACCCATAGTGATACTTCCATTTGCTAAAGTAGAATATGTAGCATCCACCTCAACAAAATGTCAAGCAAATTGGATGAGGAAATTTTTGATAGATTTATTAGAAGCACAGGAGGAGCCAACACCAATCTTTTGTGAAAACAAATCAGCAATTGCATTGTCAAAGGATCATGTCTTTCATAAGAGGAGCAAGCACATTGATACAAGATACCATTTTAATAGAGAGTTGGTGAATAAAGATGAAATTCAAATAGAATTTTGTAGATTTGAAAATCAATTAGCAAATATATTTACTAAGGAATTTAAAGAAAAGGATATTTTTGAGTATTTAAGAAAAAGTTTAGGCACTTTATAAACAATTAATGGTAGAAATTAAGGGAGAGTGCTAGAATAAAGCATGTACTTTCTCCACACATGAAGAGAAAAAACTATTAGTGGAGACCATCGAGCCCAAAATCACCATCTATGATATAAACCTTCATAATGCGAGAGAAGCAACATGCTATTTCACCATGAGTGAATGAATAAATTGAGATGAAGAATAATGTACAAAACCTTGCTTATAAAGGCAAGATGCAAGTTGGTATTTAAGAAATAACCAACAATAACTAATAAAACTCTATGCAACTAAATAATTAATATCTAATAATATTTTCCTAAGTAAAACTTAAGCATGGTAAATGGTAAAAACCATTTACTTAAACAAAAAATACAAGTCTTGTCTCCACCTTTGGGAGCAGCTTGATGATCCACCCATTGATGTCCTCACCCAGTGAACCTTTTTCCAAGGCTTCCATATAGACTTGCAGGAGATCATCACACACCCAATTAGAGAATTCTTTATAGAATTCCATAGGGAGGCCATCCCCTCCTGGGGACTTATCATTACACATGGAGGCTGGTGACAGTCAGCCTCCCCAATCATCTTGGGAATAAGCCCCTGTATGATGGCCCTGGCCCTCGTACCCTGGCCATCCCCACATTCCGAGGTGAAAATATCTTTGAAAAAAGAATCAAAGCACTCTGGTACATCCTCCTAAGCGGTGCAAAGCCGATCCCCATCCCAAACTTGACCCACCTGTTCCTTCGCTTTCTTCTCCTTAAGAAAATTAAAGAAAAAATTTGACCCCTTATCCCCACCTTTTAGCCAATTTAGCTTAGCTCTGACTTTTTGTCCAGCCAGCTTGTGGGATTCAATTTTCCGCAAACTATCTTTAGCAAGGGGTATGTGTAGAAAATTTAATATAGTTTCTAAACTACTAGGTTTATTTAAAAATAAATAAAATCTATTTGGTGAAAATTTGAAATTTCAATGCAATAGTACTTACATTTCAGGGAAAAAAGAAGAAGTAGGTGTCTATCTAAAGAAAATTTAATATATGTAAGAATAGAATCTGTAGAAAATTTAATATAGTTTCTAAACTACTAGGTTTATTTAAAAATAAATAAAATCTATTTGGTGAAAATTTGATATTTCAATGCAATAGTACTTACATTTCAGGGAAAAAAATAAGAAGTAGGTGTCTATCTCACACCCTAACCATAATAAAATAATAATATTTTTTATAATATTTTATATATAAGTAGAGGACTCATGTCCAAATGTGATGCATTTTTTTGTAATTTTTTTCCAAGTAAATAATTAATTATGATTTTTTTATTACAACTTTTAAAAAATATAAAACTCTTATGTTCACCACCTTAACTTGGTCAAAAATTCATGAAATTTATTTTTATTTTTAATCCTATAGTATGTGAAACATAGAATGTGACACATGTTTCGGATTTAAAAAATGTGATACCGTTTGAGAGTTATAGAAAATAAATAATAATTATTTATTAAATTCAAATTAAAGCATAATTTATATTGGTGGAAAGATGAGAGTCTCCTCTAAAAACCCTTTTCGTTTCATCAATTTTGGATTAAAAAAAGTCGTCAGCCACATACCCTACAAATACCCATAATATTGCCACTTTTTGGCCCATCATGATCCTGCACATACCCCAAGAATTAACTTCTCACAAAGATCCCTATCTTTAGGATTAGTTTGAAGCTTGATCTCAGTTTCAAGAAGGCAGTCCTGCAAATCTTTTTCACTCTTCCTTCAGTCCAGAGCCCACTTTTTTCCAACCATTTACATTGGCATTCCATCGCTCAATGGCAGGGACATCCTTCAACATCCATTTGTTGATTTCCCTTAGAGAGGAAATCGCTTCCCTACAGTCACTATCTTTCAGGAGCTAGGTGTTAAGAAAGAAGCTTTTATCTCTTTTCATTTCCAAGGAAGGAGTGATGCTACTGATGATGGTGGTAATGATTGGGTGATGATCTGATAGGGTATAGGGGTAGATCTGCATCCTATTCCCATTGTCACTCGGGAGGAAATTGAACACATCTTTATTAGCATAGAACCGATCCAGCCTGCAATAAATCCTACCTTCCCCTTTCTGGGCATTGCACCAGGAGAACTAGACCCCTTTGGATTGGCTTTTGCATCCTTCCATAGGGTCGTAAAGTCTCAATTTACTTTTACATCTCATCCAAAAATACTTTTCATTGCCTTTCCAAGTCAATTTGGATCCTCCCCATTTGTCTTCTTTTTGTTCCACCATATTGAAATCACCACCAAAAATCCAAGGGATGTCCTCCAATTCAGCAAGCCACTGCCAGAGACTGCTTCTTTCCCTATGATCATTGGGGGCATACACAGAGCATATCCCAAAACACACACCCTCTTTTTCAATTCTTACCCAAACAGCCTTGTTACAAGGCGAGGAACCACTCCCTGTAACGTAAGGGATCCAGTGATTAGCCACCAGCAGGGCAGCACCGCCTCTACCCTTCTCATGAGTAGTAGAGTAGGCCATGGAGGAGTTCCAGATAAATTTGAGGTTTGTATCTAGAGTGAACCCAATAGCTTTAATTTCTTGAAGGAACACAAAATCTTTTATCCTCTTGAGGTTAAGAAACCTCCTAACAATATATTTTCTGTCAGGGGATTCCAATCCCTTGACATTCCAAGAAATGCATTTAATTCTCATTAGCCAAGATCATGCTAGTGCCACTCTGGTCACCTTTGAGTTGTTCAAAGTATTTGGGTAATGTTTCGTCAGTCTCAAGCTTCTTCGCAGTCAGAGATTGTAAAACAGTACTAACTTTTTTCCTTTTAATCTTGGATAACCCCACTTTTTTGGTTCCTCCAGATAGTATACTATTCTTTCTCGGCCTCCCTAGGCCTTGTTTAGGTTTTAAAATCTGATGGTCCCATCCCACAGTGCCATCCTCCTCAATTTTACACACTTTGGTAGGGTGGGTCTCATTAAAAGTCTCTTGAAAAAATTCTGTGTTTAGCTTATTTATTTCATTTGGTTTATCACATCCCTGGTTAGATTGATTACCAGCCCAGTCATTATTGGTAGATGGATCAAGGATGGTAGTTTGTTCCCGAGGGGGGCTCGGGTCCTTAGTTGATGAAGTCATATCTTGTTTAGGGAGATCCACGCCATCAGGCCCAAAAATATTTTTATCCTTGTTTGTTTCCCTAGGTGGATAACAAGTGTTACTGCAGTTTGGATCACAATTGCCACTTATCTGGGGGGCACCGTCTAGTGTGCCAGTACTTCCTGCCCTAAACAGGGAATCAACATCACCAGCTGCAGGCCCTTCCCCCATTGAAGGCAAACTATCAACCCTAACCTCATGCGTAGAATTCTCAATCAGCTTAAAACTGCACTGATTATTGTCTTTATTGATTTGAAGATTGGAAGTTTGGATGTCAAGAAAAGAGTCATATCACTTGGCCAAGTTTTCTTCAATCCTCTATCTAATCCCTCTCATCGCCAGCTGTTGGGCATTTAATTTTTCAACAATGCTCGGGTTGCTGGCTATGTTGTGCGCCAGCACGTGAGTGATTCTAGCACCAACATCACCCGAGTCAAGGGCACCCTCAACCTTGTCCCTAGTAAGGGCCTCAAATGAGTTGTGGAGGACCATGTCACTTAGGTGTTTCAAATGGGGAGGAGGCATCTTTTCCTGTATTCTCCCATCTTGCAAGACCTCCACAGAATCGTTAAACCCCTTGGACATCAAAGGGTTGGCCAGATATGACTCCTGTGAGATGGGACCATTCCTACCCTCATTCCCCACAGTCGACACCCTAGCCCTCGGAACTTCCTTTGACACAGGCTGAGAACCAGAAGCAAATTGGGGAGGAATGCGGTCAGACACAGAGGGATCACGTCCTTTAGCATTAGGACCATTCTTCCTAATCATAGGACAGTTCTTTTGAACATGGCCTTCTCGACGGTAGAGGAAACAAGCATTCAAACCCTCGAGAATGTCAACAGGATAAATTATTAGTAAAAAATCCTCATTAATGACAATATTATCAAGAATCTTGATGCCCGGGTTTAGAGTTACCAGAACCTGTGCATCAAGATGTGGAAGTGTGGCTTTTGCCTCGTTAACCCACACAACAAAGCCGATGGGAGCCAAAATCTGAGGGATGATCCTCCAAAATTCAGGCTGCAAATTTTTAAGAACTACCCACCTGGGGGTAGAGAGGGCAAGAATTTCTTCAGCAATGGCAGACGAAGACCACGAAAGTGCCCTAAAGGTGCATCCTCTGAGGTTCCAGAAGGGTTTTTCAATGGCTTTTTTTGCATCTCATGGTTAGCAAGGAAAATAACAAATAATCCCCACTGGATCATCCTACAAAATTTTACCAGAATCCCAAATTTATTTCCCCATATTTTAATAAGCCAGTCATCTATGAATTTTCTCACCGGGACTCTGGAGGAGTCGACGGCAGTAAAGAATAAGGCAAAGTCTTTTAATCTACACTTCTCATTTGAAATAACAGATTTAAGAGCCTGGTTTGGAGAAATGACAAGCTTATTTGGAGTAGAAGAGGGAAACTTACCCTTTGCCTGACTATGGATAGCATTCTCCTCAAATTCAAACCTGGCCTCTATAGGGAACTCTCCACGACTGCACGCGAGCGCCTCTTTGAAAGACTTAGTCCCGCCCTCCTTAGCGACTGTCAGGCGAGAATTTCCAGTGTTACCTGGTTCAGGGCCAGGGTCGCCCGAGCCTCCCTCCATCAATGGAGGGAGGAGCCCAGAACCCACACCATGTCAAACCGGCCTTGCACCAGAAAACCCTAAAAAGAAATCGACAACAACTAAAGTGAACGAAAGCGGCACAAAGGGTAGGCGAGAAACACAAAGAGTAAGGGAGAGAGAGGAAGAAAACTTGCAACGACCAAACCTGCATGAGGGAGTGTGTCGACCCCCCCACTGAGAACGCCACGTCAAAACTCGTACGCCGATGCAGAAGTCCTCCCTGTGAATCTCCGTCAATTTTCTTTCTATCGAATATATCTTTATATCTTTTCACTTTGAAAGTATATTTATATCCTATAAAAGTAGTTGTTCAAAATTTTTTTAGCATAAATTTGTTAGAAAAATATTTTTTTAATAAGCACAAAATTAAAGACCTTACAAAAGAATTATACAAAAATAAATTAGAAAAAACAAAAGAATACTCTATTATGAACAAATATAAACTCCAATTTTTTTTATTTTTTTTTTTCCTCTCTTTCTCCACATTTGCCTTCGATAAAATATTTTAGTGAAGATCATCCGAAGGAAGAGATATATACTAGAATGTTCCTCATGAAGTGTAGGAACACAACTTTATTAACTAAAAAATATTTGCAATTGAGAAGACATTTGATCACTTCATTTGGCCCTTTTTTTCCTAAATAGAATAGACCTTAAAATGTTTACCAAGATAACAAGAAAAATCACTTATACATAATCAATACCACCTGAGTTTAACAGCGACGAAGCTTGAGCCAATTCATGAATCCACACAGAAGAAGTTTTAGAATAAGCTGATATTTCCCTTGTTTCCCTAAAAATTTGAGACATTTCAATCTCTTTTCCATCTCCTGCTACTGCTGTTGAATTTAACATCTCAACCACCTGACTCATGGATGGCCTCTCATCTTTGTCCTGTTCAATGCACAGCAATGCTGTTTTCAACACCCTCTCCATTTGCACCATTGACTTCCACTCCACATCTCTCCCTCCTAATTTGGGATCCAAAATGTTCTCGTTCCATATTTTTTCTCTGACATTGTCAAGAGTCCATTGGAAAAAATTACTCCCAGATATATTAAATTCTGCAGCCTTCCGCCCGCTAACTAATTCCAAGAGAAGAATGCCGAAACTGTAAACGTCTGCCTTGACTGTGATGGGAAGGTTCATCGTCCACTCTAGTGCCAGGTAACCTCTCGTCCCTCATATAGTAGAGAAGGCAAGAGCATTATGGTCTCTCTCAGTTCCGTGCCCACAGTCAACCAGCTTTACCATTCCAAAGTCTGAAACCTTCGCTCGAAACTACTCGTCTAGAAGAATATTCTCTGGCTTGATGTTGCAGTGGAGAATCCATTCCAGGCATTCCTCGTGTAGATAAGCCAACCCTCTAGCCATACCCACTGCAATTTGAAATCTTGTGTTCCAATCTAAGACTTCTGAGGTGCCTTGGGTAAACAAATACTTATCCAGTGAACCATTCTCAACATACTCATAAACTAATAGCCTGTGCTTTGCCTCCGTACAGTATCCAAGCATTTTAACCAGATTCATGTGATTAACGCGGCCAATCATACTTAATTCAGCCCGGAACTCATCTTCTCCTCGAGACACTCCTTCCAATCGCTTGACCGCCACCACTTTATTTTCGGGGAGAAGGAGGCCCTTGTATACACTTCCAAATCGACCATTTCCCACTCTCTCACTGAAATTATTGGTCGCCCTTCTGAGTTCTGAAAATTTGAACCTTTTAAGCCCTCCAGGAATGGCAAAGTAGCCTTGTTGATATATAGACACCGGCCTGGTGAAATACTTTAATGAAAAACCACCGACCCAGAGCAATGCAAATAATTTCTGTTAACCCAAGAGCAGAAACAAAAGAGACGAAGGCAATGATCAGCTGATTTGATCCACCCTCTTCCCCAACTGTGGACGAAATATTTTGTTGCTATAGTTGGGATTCCGAACGGAGCGAACATGCTGGTGAGCCCAATTCAGATGGCAGCAATGTAAGCAGAGATGAGATATTGGTCACTGAAGATTCATTGATGGATATCTTAATATATATGTAATTTGGGCCCTCTGGAGATTGAAATCCACTAATAAGATAATACTTTGGATAACAAGAGCCTGAACCGCTAACCCTGTAGCCAAATCCCAAACAATTACAATCATCCATGCAGAATTTTTCGCACTCCTCAATTGACATACCATTTCTGTCGAAATAATCGAACCCATAATCGAAATAGAAAAAAGATACCCCACTCTACCAATGTGGGATAAATATTCCCAAAAGAAACTTAAAAAACTTGGGGCCCACACCACTTTGGTTGCACAGAAGCCCTAAAATAAAATATTTTTGTTGGAACTTTATAAAGTATAAAGTTTGATACTAATAATTGTGTCCTCTAGTGAATAAAACATGTCTACAAATAGCAAATTTTAGTGCCTTTTTCAATGATCAATCGGACTGCAAAACTTGTGAGGGCCTTTCAAAGGCTAGCATGACATGGGTCTCCAAATCAGGCCTCTTCAAACTTCCAATTTTGCAAATTGAGCCTCAACAAAAACCTCATGCCCTCTCACAATGAATTACCAATAATGGTTGCATTGCACAACAAATGTGAATTTCCAAATGATGGAAAATTTGATTGTAGCCTCCACCAAATTTTAATCCACATGGGTCTGAGTAAATTGTGCCTCTCAAAGGCACTGCCATGCTTTAACTAGGAACGTCGCTTCGCAACCAAAATAATCTAATTCAAACGCCACTTAGATTGAATAAATCACGCCTTCTTCTTTCTCATGCGGTAGGTGAAATACACACACAACACAAGAAAAGAATGTGCCTCCAATGATCAAATTCACAGTCTTTCAGAAAGAGAGTTGTGCCCTTTGAAACTGAAAAGAAATCCTCTGATGAAATTCACTAGCAAGGAAGATCAACACGGGGTCTTGTAGATTCAATAGGAAAAATTAAATTGATAAAGATGAACATTCTTCTAAATGTATTCTGTGAATAATGATCTCAAACAAATCAGATGAAAACTCTCAATGGCAGAAGAAGGCACAGGGTGAAGGCTTTGATGCCATGTTGGTATCAACCACCTCCTAGAAGAACAACCTATAAATAAATCTTCACAAACGAGAGAAGAAACACAAAGTTATTTAACCAAAGATGAAAATATTGAGATGAGATAATAAATTACATAGTATACAATCCTTTTAAAGGCATGAAATATATGGGCAGGGGCCCTAGCTCGGTTGGCTAAGTAATTCCGTTGCGGCTCTGCTGGTCACGAGTTCTAGTCTCCCCTGTCCCGTGGTACTGGAGGGCGTGTCACGCCAGCGCCGCCGGTCACGTTAAAAAGTTTACCAGGCGCACTGCAGTTTATAGGGGGTCGTGCTACCCGATTCCTGCAGTCTAAAAAAAAAAAAAAGGCATGAAATCTATAATGGGTGAGAAAACTACTCAATACGGGAAAAAAATACCCAACTAATTAACCCTATGTTAAACAACACACTAACACACTTAGCGTGTCACAATTGGTGTATAATGGGGTATCATATTGTGTGTCATGCTTGTCATTATTTGAGTTTCATGTCCATGCAATAGTTACCTTGTCAACCTAGTTTTTATACCTTGGTGCATACTTCATTTTCTATATAAAATTTTAGGATTGTTTAGTACATACTATCATCCAAGTCCCCTTCCTTTCCATCTTCTTTTAATCCTCTTTTATTTTCTAATTCATCTTCTTCTTGATCCTAATACTTCATTGATCCCTTCTATTTCAAGAGTACAATTGTGTTCTCTTAACCCACATGTTCTCTCGAGGGGGCATCCAATCACCTAATCATTAATAATTTTTTAATCATATTCATTCTTTCTTCATCCTTTTCTATCCTCCCATTGACTAGGGTATCATCTTTGATCCTTATCATCTCTCATCTACTATGTTTTAAACTTCTTTGATACAGTGCAACTTCATGATGTCATATCAAAGACGAGAAAAATGTAGACACCCAAAATATGACCTTACCCAATCACACATGACTTTTAACATATCCTTACCCATTATTTATATAACCATTTGCATTCTTTCACACCCTTACCTTGATCAATTGATTAAATAAATATTTATCATTTATTTAGTTGATATCCCTTATTTTAATCCTTTAATTAAATAGATATTTACTATTTATGTAATTGCTATTCTATCATGATCCCATTAATTAAATATACTTTATTTAATTAATTAATTACCCCTTTTATCCTTTACCCTTTTGCATTTAATCCTAGCCCTCCATCTTCTTCACATGGATCATAATTTAAACTTGTCCTTGTGTGACAAATGTCCCCTTCACATGTCCAACTAACTTCTTGCTTAGATTTATTAAATCTAAGCACTTATACAAAAGTCAAATTGATTTTTAATCTTATCCACTCATCTCATTTAACCTTTCAGTCCTAGCAACTACACTAATTATTTTTTTCTTTACCCCTATCCTAAACCTAAACCTATCTATCATTTCACACTTGTCATGTGATTGCATCCTTGATCCAAACCATAATCCTCCTTTAATCTTAGTCATCCATCATCAACAATTTCTAGCTCTTTATATGTCTTTTCAACACTCTCTATCTAGAGACTTTTTCCTTCATTTTCACCTAATAAGATTCTATTGAGCTAAGGTATCATTTTGATCACTCATCTATCAAATCATGTCAAGGTTATGTTGGAGTATTCAGCAATCTACATATCAACATCAAGAGCAAGTCAAATAGAATAAGGATGCACTTCATTTTCACTCATCAAAGAGAAAATAAAAGATTCTAGTTGAAGGTATTGTGCCTTTGTATTAATTTTATCTTCTTTTGTTTTCCTTCAATCTTTTTTAACCTCTTCAAAAAAAATTCCTTGATTTTGCATAATAAGATTTGACTTATGCTTTTTCCAATAATGAAATTCTTAAAAACTAATGAATAATTTAATTGAGATAATTTAGCTGACCCACCACCCTTTCATTTCATTATTTCTTTTAAATAATCTTTTAAACATATTTTTTATTTGACTTATAGAAACAATATTTTTTCCCCATCAACACTATCAATATCTTTCATAATTTTTATGATGTTACATTTTGAAAATTTCAGATTGTTCGAGCCCAAACTATCTAAAGGTGCTATTATATATGTCTCTTATTTGAATCTTCTCGCCTAATTAAATTTTAAAGAATCCCATTTACCAAGTTGTATTTGTCACAGGATCTCTGTTGAGAATTTGTCAATGCAAACATTATAATAATTTCAAATTGTTCGAGCCCAAGGCATCTAAAGATTCCTATTATTTATGACTCTCCTTTCAATCTTGTCCCATAATTAAATTTTAAAGTGATCCCCTTTACCAAGTCGTATTTCTCGCAGGATCTCTACTGAGAATTTGTCAGTGCATGTTCGAACTGAATGTGAAGGCGGTCGCGCGTGCATCACGACGACGTTATGAATTAAAACGACATCATCTGCTACCCAGTGTTCGACGCCGATTTCATTTACGGTCTTCGACAGAATTATGGACTGTTAATTTAAATTTTTCTAAAGCCTTTCCTTAGATAAGAACGACTTCGTCGTAACTAACTGTCCTACAATTCCGCCGTTATTCCGCTATAACGATGACATTCGTTCGGAATTGGCTCTATTATAATGGGTAGTTAGAATAGAAAGCACATTTGTATCTGTAATGAAAAGTCGACCGAAATATGCTCCAAAGTCTTAATCTCTATCTCGATGTCTCAATCCTGTGGCTAAAATAACATCGATGTTTGGTTCAAATCACGTGGATGGCTGGTCAACGATGACTTGTTCAAGTTGCATGGATATCTCATTCACATAATCCATCATTCTCGTTTTTTAAGTGAGGTTAATAGTCAAGTGGGTGTATGTGATCAATTTTTGTTCTCCATAATGTAATGTAAGATAAAGTGTGATTTAGATCCTAGATCCTTTTTTTCATATCACAAATAGGATCTTAGATTTGCATTTATTTTCCTATTTTTATTTTGAAGTTGGAGATGCAAACACAACACATATAGACTTTAAAATCACCATTTATTTGTATCTTGATTCACACATGATATCACAACACATATTTGACACACAATTCAAGATGTTTAGGAGTTCACAAACAATCAATCCCAATGTGACATATCTAATATAAGAACCACTAAGGAAATAACCTAGATCAAACATTGAATCAAGGGGGTGTCTTGAATTGTCTTTCACCACATTCGTGAGTTGTGTCTTGAACACTCCCACATTTCCATTAAACATTTCTCTCTACATCAAATTCTACAAAATATCTACTAAGCAAGGAGTCTAATAAACTCATTAAGTTATTGGATCCCTTCAGTTATCATGAACGAAAATCGGTCATTTCCCTTGTGCTAAAGAATCAACAATTATATCAGTAATTATGGGAACAAAAATAATCCAATGCTACAAAATATAAGGAAAAATGGTTCAATAAGTGTGATCCGGCCTTGAGATTATTGTATCTTATTTTATATACAAAACTTATATTTTATGTAGATGCCTTGAAAACACCCAATGAAGTTTGGCTAGCTTTGAAATTATTTTTTGGGAAGGATGACAAACTAAGAAGTCATAAGATAGAAAATGAACTCATAAGTTTGAGTCCAAGTAATTTTGACACTATGGAGGACTATTTCATAAAATTCAATTATTAAGGTTGCAACTTAAAAAATATGGGATAGATAAGGAGGGTCAATTCATCCTTTCCATTCTTTCTAAATCAAGTCTTGAGTACTCTACTTTTTGTCTCTACCATTTATGCCATAAAGAGAGCTCTTGGAGCCATGAAGGAAGTATCATTTTTAGATCATGATTTCATTGCATATTTAACAAGAGGAAAATAAATTTTAATCCGTATGGACAACTTGAAGTCCTATAAACCTCAAACCCTAATTGCAAAAAAAAAAGTGAATAGAAGGCTTCAAAGAACAAATGAGGAAATACATTATCAAAAAGATAAGTAAACCAAGGATGACAAGCATTCCACCATCAAACTGAAACATTTTCAAATCAAAGGAAAACCAAGAGAGAAAAAGTGAAGTGTGATTTTGAAAGGAATATGGGCATAATGAATATAAATGTATGAAGAAAAGGATAACCATCTTACACATTTTTTTAAGAGCAAGCAGTTCCTGCATCCATCATTGATTCTTCATCAACTTCAAAATCTTGTAAGGAAAATACAAAATCTAAGGGAAAAGCACTTAAGGCTTCTGCAGTCTTTAAGATAGATCGATGGATTCTTGACTTTGGAGCTTCTCATCACAAGTCTCCTTACTTGAAATTTTTCCATTCAATATACTCTATAGATACATCCAAAATACTAATAGCTAACACCTCTTATATGATTGGTTACAGGAAAGGACGTGTTGGCATTGAAAATGGATATATTATTGATGTCTTGTTCATTATTGAATTCGCCAACAATATTATTTCTATCTATTAGCTAATAGATTTAGGGAATATAATTGAGTTCACATCCACTTCATTAATCATTGGAGATTCACAAAGTAAAGAAGTTGTTGCAGTTGGCAAGATTGATCATTTTTTTGGTGTTTAAGCCTTCTTCATCTTTACCCCTAATGATTCATTCTCACAAGTTCAATCTTTTGTATCTAATGTGGATAGTTCACCTCCTCCCTAATCACCTATTGCTACATTAGACATCAATGATGCTTCATAGAGAACATCCAAAGATTGTTTTTTAGTAGGACATCACATGGAACATTTGAGAAGCATTAAAAGAGTTAATCATCTTATAGGGGCTATATCATCTTTCTTTTTCTCTTCTATGGGGGAACATTTATTACATATTTTCTTGTATCATCTCTCTTTTGGAGGGAATCTTTTTCCCATATGGTTTTCTTATTTTCTTTATTCTATGAGATATTGCATTGTACATGAGTATCTAACATTGCTAATAGTGGGGACCCATCATCATCATCATCATCATCATCATCATCATCATGTATACATTAATCTTTAAGTTATAGTTAAAGGGAGGTGTTAGTGTAAATAGAGTCATTACATAATTAGTTAGTTATTCTTACTTTATAGGTTGAATTATTCACATTGCTTAAGTATCCACTTATAGACTATTAGATTTTTTCTTACCTCATGTGGTTGAAAGATGTGTCCTCACTTTGACAGACACTTGTTACATGCATATTATACACTTTCTCACACCATTGTCAAGTGAGATTACAAGTGTTGTATTTTGAAGAAGTAGTCAAACATTTAGTCCTACTATCCTACCTCCACTACATTGTATATATATGTAAGGCTTCTATGTACATTTTTGTTCAACTCTTTGATAATATCATTTGGCTTATTTTGTGTGTTCATAACTTGTGGAAGTTCATCTTGGTTCTTGCTTTATAATCCTTACAATGCCAATAATGAAATACTAAAAAAACTAATGAATAATTTTGTTGAAGTTATTTGGTTAACCCCACCAAACTTTCATTTCATTACTTATTTTAAATGATTTTTTAATATATATTTTTTTATTTGACTCATACAAAATGAGGATACTTAGATGTTTTAACAAAGACTTTTTTATCAATGCTATCAATATCTATCATAATCTTTTACAATATTACAGTTTGAAAATTTCTGAACCATCCAAAAGTGCTATTATTTATGACTGTCCTTTGAATCCTTCACCTAATTAAATTTTAATGTGATACCATTTACCAAGTCGCATTTTTCACAGGATCCCTGCTGAGAATTTGTCAGTCCAAAACATTATAAAAATTTCAAATTGTTCCAGCCGAAGCCATCTAAAAACGCTATTATTTATGACTCCTTCGATTCTCTCACATAATTAAATTTTATTGTGATCCCTATTACCAAGTCGCATTTCTCACAGAATCTCTGCCGAGAATTGGTCAGTGCAAAACATTATATAAATTTCAAATTGTTCGAGCCCAAGCTATTTTAAGGTTCTATTCTTTATGGCTCTCCTTCCAACCCTCTAACCTAATTAAATTTTAATGTGATCCCATTTACCAAGTCGTATTTCTCGCAGGATCTCTGCTGAGAATATGCCATTGCATGTTCGAACTGAATGTGAAGGCGGTCGCGCGTTCATCATGACGATGTTAAGAATGAACACCACATTATCTGCTTCCCAGTTTAACGTCGTGAAAATCCGTAAAGAAAATATAAGAAGCTCAACCAAAACGGAAAAGAAAGTACCCAGTGTTCGACGCAGATTTCATTTATGGTCTTGAACAGAGTTATGGACTGTTAATTTAAAATTGCCTAAAGCCTTTTATTAAATAACAACGACTTCGTCGTAACTAGACTCTCCTACTATTCCGTCGTTATTCCGCTATAATGATGGCATTCGTTCGGATTGGCTGTACACTAATAGCTTGTTAGAATAGAAAGTACATTTGTAACTGTAATGAAAAGTCCACCGAAAGATAAAAGAACAATTGTATTAAAATATAAATATGCTCCAATTTTTAATCTCTATGACGAGGTCTCAAGTATGTGCCTCGAATCGCATCAATTTCTGGTTCAAATCACGTGAGTGTCCGGTCAAGGATGACTTGTTCGAGTCGCATGGCTATCTCGTTCACAGAGTTGTTCAAGTCTCGGTTTCTCCCCCAGGGTGGTATTGGCTTGTCAAGTCGTATGGTTATCCGGTCAAGAATTTAGATTTCTAAGTACCGTGGAAGTTTTCCAGTCTGAGACCTGAAGAACTTATCTAGCATATTAATTTTCTTAAGAAAACTGGAGACTCCATTGTGCCGGCTATATACTTTGAGGTACTTTATTATTCATTAGCTTCATACTCGACCATTACTACTCATATGTAAGAATGGAATGTGCAGGATGGGTAAATTCTTCTGGTTTAATCCTCCGTCTATGGCTGGCGTCTGCGCTAATTTACAGTTCCATGATAGCTGGGCAAGAAAGTAGTGGAGTAGACGGGCTGATATTAGGATATTCTTCTCGCTCACCACAAGAAAGCGAAACTCTCCTGGTGTCTCCTGATGGCACATTTTCTGCTGGATTTTATAATGTGGGCATCAATGCATATTGTCTGGCTGTATGGTATTCTCGTACGCCTATACCGAATACGGTGGTGTGGATGGCCAACAGAGATCAGCCCGTCAATGGACGGGATTCCTCTCTCCGTTTTCTTAATGATGGCGACCTCTTTTTGGTGGATGCAGGCGGAATCCCCATCTGGAGAAGTAACACCAAAGCCCTTGCTGTTAAGGAAGCTCTGCTTCTCAACACAGGAAATCTGGTGTTGCGCAGTAATTCTGGACAAACAGTTTGGCAAAGCTTTGATTCTCCCACTGATACGCTGCTTCCCGGGCAGATATTTACAAAAGATAGTAATCTTATCTCAAGAATGGAGTTGGGTAATTATAAGTCTGGCTACTACCGCTTCTACTTCAACGATGACAACTATCTGGGGCTCATTTATGAAGGGCTGAATCTGTCCAGCAAGTATTGGCCGCCTCAAGGGAATACTGCATATGGTGTATTTGACATCGGCAGAACTACTTATAACATTACTCGCCTGGCTTTTCTTGATCGGTCGGGGGGCTTCACATCAAGCGATATGTTCAGTTTTAAGGCCTCTGACTATGGAGAAGGTCCCCTCAGAAGATTGACACTGGATGTTGACGGAAACCTGAGATTATACAGTCTGGAGTCAGAAAATCTCAACTGGGAGATTACATGGATTGCCCTTACCAAGCAATGCGACGTCCACGGCCTCTGTGGATTCAACGGCGTGTGCATATACACACCAGAGCCCACGTGCGTGTGCCCGCCTGGTTTTGAAATGGAAGACTCAACAGACTGGTTCAAAGGCTGCCGGCTCATTCACAACCTCTCCTGCGCCCCAAACAGTGCTCAGTTTCTTCGGCTTCCTCACACAGATTATTATGGTTACGAGCGGTCTGGGCATGGATATGGGATCACGTTGGAAGTATGCAGGAAGATCTGCATGGATGATTGCTTTTGTTTAGGCTTTGCTTACTCAACTAGCGGCACAGGAGAATGTTCGCCAAAGTACCTTCTTGCCAGTGGATTGCAGTCTCCCGGGGTAACCAGTGTCATGTACATTAAAATATCTGCCAACGATTCTTCAACGAAAAACATCTCCTCTATGTTGATGTTGATTCGATCGGCCTCGTCAAAATGTTCCCCCGAACCCCAACTGCAACCACAAATTATTTCATCTGGTGTTCCAAAGAAAGGAGGGAGAAGTCATACAGTTACCATCACGGCATCTATTGTTACGGCTATTGGGGTTACGGAGATTATTTGCATATCACTCGGATGCGGATTTTTGTTTCGGATATTTCAGAGTCCTAGTGTCCATAACTACCAAGGTTACTCTGCCGTTCCTGGAGGACTTAGAAGGTTCAAGTTTTCGGAGCTTAGACGAGCGACTAAAAATTTCAAGGACAGTGTGGGAAAGGGAGGATTTGGGAGAGTATACAGAGGCCTCCTCCTCCCCGAAAATAAATTGGTGGCGGTAAAGCGATTGGAAGGAGTGTCTCAAGGAGAAGATGAATTCCGGGCAGAGTTGAGCATGATTGGGCGAGTGAATCACATGAATTTGGTTCAAATGCTTGGGTATTGTGCCGAAGGTGAGCAAAGGTTATTAGTTTATGAGTATGTTGAGAATGGTTCTCTGGATAATTTCTTGTTTACCCAAGACAGCTCAAGAGTTCTAGACTGGAGCAAACGATTTCAAATTGCAGTGGACACTGCGAGAGGGCTGACCTATCTGCACGAGGAATGCCTGGAATGGATTCTCCACTGCGACATCAAACCAGAGAATATTCTTCTAGACGATCACTTTCATGCTAAAGTTTCAGACTTTGGCTTGTCAAAGCTGGTAGACAAGGGGCATGAAAATGACAAGGAAATTAGCGCTCTCGCCTTCTCTAAAATACGAGGGACGCGAGGGTATCTGGCGCCCGAGTGGACAATGAACCTTCCAATCACGGCCAAGGCAGACGTTTACAGTTTCGGAATTCTTCTCTTGGAATTAGTTAGTGGGCGGAAGGCTGCGGAATTTAATGTGTCTGGAAGTAATTTTGTGCAATGGGTTTTCGACAATGTCAGAGAACAAACATGGACTGAGAACTTGGTAGACCCGAAATTAGGGGGGAGCGACATGGAGGGGAAATCAAAGGTGGAAATGGAGAGGGTGCTGAAAACAGCATTGTTGTGCATTAATCAGGACAAGAATAAGAGACCTTCCATGAGTCGGGTCGTCGAAATATTAATGGTCCCTATAAGCACAGACGACAGCGGTGTGCAAGTGGTGATGGACACACCGATTGTTCGATAAGTGATGCCGAGTATGTAAACAGTCAAAGTTTATCTTGTCACTGTAAAAGTTTATGAACTATATGAAATGTTGTATATTAAGAAATTATTTTAATAGTGTAGATATTTTAAATTGTCTTGATCTACGAGTAGAATTTAAAATTAAAAAAACCATGTAATTTTTTTTTGCATGAAGAGAAACAAACTGATAATTTTTTGCAACAAAAAAAATTAGGAATTAGTTTAGTTTTTTTTTGTTGTTGTTTGCATGGTTTTAAAGTTGTTTTATCTTAGCTATTGTTGAAATATGGTAGCTTCGGTCAGATACAAAAATGATGATCATATGTGTGTGTATATATATGTCAGTACATACTGACATATGTATACACACACACACAGATATATATATATATATATATTATTGTATACATCATCATTTATATTGAAATCTACATTATTCCAAGTATATTATCGATTTGCATTTAGAGGTTATTAATTGCGGATTATTAGCATTTCATGTTTCATATAGGATCCCGATCGAGCATCATTATCGTTGATCATTTCCAGATTGGATATTGTTTATTTGTGCAAGATAAAATTAGATCGAACTTAGTAAGCATTTATGTTTATTAAGTAACTAACTTCGAATTGATGATCGGGTGTTTAGTTTAGATGAAAAGGCACAATTCATGAGACATCTCATGAATAGACATGCCTCCACTTTGTGGAGACATGTCTGCTCATGGGATGTGTCTCTTGCTTATATATTTAATGTAGATCCTATCCACAATTGGAGACATCGAAAATCAATAAATGTTCTGCTCTTGTAGATCGAATACCATTAAGAAAATTCAGACTTGTGAATTCATGATTTGTATTTTTCAATACTGATTCGGCATCAACTTCATATTTATCAAGTTCAACATTCTGGTTATAATCTGAAAGAAATTTAATCACTTTAACAGCTATTATTACTTTATTTCCTTCTTGAATACTTTGAGGACCTCTATAAAATAGAGGCATATGTAATCAGTCTATTATCAAAAGAATTAAGCTTTCTATTGCAATAGCAATTCATAGTTTTTTCAGGTTTTTATTTTTACTATCTTTGTCTTTCCTAGCCAAGTGGTATCAAAGCTAGTTCAAGCAGATTTGAAAAGAATTTGCAGTGTGAGGTAGTTGAAAGGTCTCTTTGAAAGTTGAAAGCTCATCTGATTGAATCACATTGATGTATGTATATGGCACATCAATGTGAACAAGGAAGTCAATGCAAAAAACCAAGAGGTTGTAGCTGCGTGGGAATTTCAAATTTTTTAAGCAAAAGAATCCACCAAAGGTAAAGAATAGGTTGCAACTTGCAAGAAAAAGAGCACTACTACTAGGAAGAAATAAGCTTCTAGAAAGATTAGAGATCACAGTCAAGTACAAAAGTGTTATAAAGAACTAGATCATTGTAGCTGATTGCACAACACAATGGCAACAAAGAATTGTATAATTCAGCCCCAAGTTCCTATTTTCTCAAGTAAGAATTGTGTTTTTCGGGTAGTTAAGATGAGAACTTTATTTTATTCACAAGATGTTTCAGATTTGGAAGAAAATGGTTTTGTAGAGACACAAGATCAAATAGCCTTTCAAGGATTAACATAGGGAGAAAAAGATCAACTTAGATACAACAAGAAAAAGGATTCAAAAGCTTTATTTTTAATTCAACAAGTAATGGATGAGTCCATCTTTCTTAGAGCTATAGTAGCAACGAGATCCAAGAGAGCATGGAAGATTTTGGAGACAACCTATAACAGTACTACAAAGGTGAAAGTAGCTAAACTACAATCTCTCAGAAGAAGTTTTGAAAATTTGCAAATAAATGAATCAGAGTCCATAGACCAATTTATGAGTAAGGTAATGAATATTATAAATCAAATTAGATCTACTAGAGAAGAATTAATAGATTGGAAGATTATAAAAAATATTCTTAGGAGTTTACCCTGGAAAATTCAATGCTATATTTGTAGCAATTGAGGAATGCAAGAATTTGTCAGAGTTATCAGTAGATGAATTAACTGGACCTTTGTTAACACATAAGTCCAAAATGAATAGAAATAACAATATTTTTTTTGAGAATACTTTCAACTCTCAAGTATCTTTTCAATGAGGAAGAGGAAGTTCAAGCTTCAAAGGAAGAGGCAGAGATACAAGTGATTCAAATCAAGGTGAAAATAATAATCCTAATCAAGGTGAAACCTAAATAATCACGTGGACACAAAAAAAGTATCCCCTTTTGCTTGCTTGATTTGGGAATAATAGATGACAAATTGGACTTAATGAAGCCTTGATTTGGTGTTGTAAGGTGTTTTACACATCCACATTAGGTCTTGGACCCTTGCAAATTGAATAGAATGTAACTAACGATGTCTTGTAAAGGTGTTGTAAGAGACTTTCACACTTTTCTAGACTTAATGAACCCATTTTCCCTAATTCAATGATATGAAATGTATTTAATTGCATTTGTACATCAATCTAGAAGGCTTGTGAATTAAACCTAACTTTAATCTAGTGTTGTAATTTGTCTTACACATTCACATTGGATTTTGTGCCTTTCTAGGCTATGTGGACATCATTTTAGTGTTGTAAAGTGTATTTAATCACACTTTCACATTGAATTTTGTGTCCTAGGCCCTAATTGATATTTACATCACCATTAATAGGCCCTATGACCCAATATTATGCATCCCAAGGCATAATTTCATCAAATTATACTCAAAGAAATCAACATAAGAACTAAAATTCTTCATTCCTCTACATTCCAAATGTCAAAAGGGCTCTTTTGGGAATAAGTCACCCATCTGGGCGAATGAGTCCCTACTAGGTGGGACTAAGTCACCCAACATGGTGACTTAGTCCAATTTGGCCTATTTTCAATATTTGAGCAGAAAATTTTGGAGTTTAAGTTTATTTTTATTTCATGTTGGCCTTAGGGATCCAATTAATGAGAAAACAAGGTGAATTTCCTATAAATATAAGTCTTTAAACCCTAAATCATGACCAATTCATCCATTCTTAACTCATCATTCATTGTTCTTCTAAAGTAAGCTAGGGTTTTATCATTCTAAGTCATCAAGATAGCTTCCAAGGACATTCAATGGCAGATTCTTCATGTTTTGTTGCAAAAATTCAAGATCAATCATCATGGAAAGGAATTGACTCCATTGTTTCATGCTTCATTACATTCTTTCTCCATTTTGGTTTAATTACCTACAAAGGGTTTTGACCAAGGCAAACCCCCATGCCTTAACATCCAAAATTTCTTCTTCTCTTCTTGTGTGTTTGCAGAGTTAGGCATATTGAAGGGTTGGAATTCATTAAAGATCAAGTTGCAAAGTTGTTGAAGACATCTCCTTATTGAACAAGTCAAAATATCAATAAATAGTCACGTTCAGGCCCGAAAATTAGAGTTTCAGAAGTGGACACTTGTCAGGAACTGAAGTGCAGACTGAGGGCTTTCGTTTCCACTTTCAGATTTTTAGAAATTCAAAAGTGGAATAAGTCACCAATAGTGGTGACTTAGTCCCACTAAACCTATTTTTGGAGGTTCCTATAGATTTGGATACCCATTTGGCTGAAATAGGTTCTAGGGTAGTTTTTTTAGATCTGGAACTAAGTCACCCAGATTGGCACAAGTGTCCCAATTAGCTTCTTTATCAGATTTTCTAGGATTCCAGACCTTCATTCCATTCCTTTTTAGCCTCTAGGTGCACACCTTTAGTTTCACCAAATTTTGTTACAATTTACCCTCATTTATAGGTGTTTTTTCATATCACAATATGCTTTCCAACAAGTTGCATTTCTTAGGTTTTACATTAATAATCACCTTTCTTTAATCAGTTTATTACATTTAGACATTGCATCTAGGCATATTCCATCCATCCTTACATTAATCTTTAGTGTTTACATTGCATTTTGGCCCATCTTTCCCCTTTTAGGTGAAAAACCCTAGAAGGGCTAGAAAGACGCCAGGGTGCCAAAATATTTGTTTACAAATCAAAACCACAATAATAGTGGAAATGGAAACAATCATTCTCATCAAAATTCACAAAGGTTTTATAAATCTAACATTCAATGTTATTATTACAAAAACTATGGACATTATGCATATGAATGTAGAAAGAAACATGGAGATATGGATAAGAATAATGAAAATTACACAAATAAATCTAGATCTAATTCTCAAAGTATGTTCATCGTATGTCATTTTTCTCAAGAGAGCACTAGAAATATTTTGTTTTTGGATAGTGGATGTAGTAAGCATATTATAGGGAATAAAGACTGGTTTCTAGTCTTGATGATCTATAAAGCCTGAAGTGAAATTGGAAAATGATAATAAAGTAGATGTAATGGGTAAAGGAGTAACAAATATTTTGACAAGAAATGGTCAAAGAAATTTATTCCTAATGTATATTTTGTACCTCGACTAAAGCATAATCTTATGAGTGTTGGAAAATTAGTACAAAAGGGTCGAGGACCTATCTTTTATGAATATTTTTTTCACAATATTGGATAGATTTCTAAATGACAAGTCGATTGCAAGAGTAGAGATGACCAATAATTGGATGTTCTTCCTTCAAATTTATAGCACCCAAGGAGAAGAGGAAGCAAATTTCAAAACTATTCATTTAGACCAATCATGGCTATGGCATTGAGGTATGGGAATTTACAGTTTAGGGATTTAAGTTTGTTACAAAAGAAAATAATGGTAAAAGGATTATCACCTATAGAGAAACCAACAAATTCATGTGAGAGTTTCATTTTGGTAAAACAATATAGAAAGATTTTCTATAGGAGTCTTATATAGAGCAAGGGCATTATTGGAGATAGTTCATGGTGATTTATGTGGGCCAATGCAAAATCCATCATTTGGAAGTAGTATTTATTTTCTAACCTTCATAGATGATTTTAGAAAAAAGAGGGGCATATGTTATCAAGAAGAAGTCTGAGTCATTCATTAAATTCAAGGAGTTCAAAGCTATGGTGGAAAAAAAAGTGTACTATACATCAGAGTACATAGATATGATAGAGATGGAGAATTTAGTTCTCATGAATTGTTAGATTTTTGTAGATATTGTGGGATCAAAAACTAATTTACAACAAGGTACACACAATAGTGAATGGTGTAGTAGAGAGGAAGAATAAAACCACAATGGATATGGCTAGGAGCATGTTAAAGGCTAAAAACTTACCTAATGATTTTTGGGTAGAAGCAGTAGCTTGTGATGTATACATTTTGAAAAGAAGTACTACAAAAAGTGTCAAGGAAAAAATTCCACAAGAAGCATGGAATGGTAAGAAATATAGTGTATTTCATTTGAGATTTTTTGGATGTGTTGCATATTAATTAGTGCCATTTGGATTGAGAATAAAATTAAATGATAAAAGTGAAATATGTATTTTCATCGGTTATAGTGAACAATCAAAACCTTATAAATTATATAATCCCATTTCAAAGAATGTGGTTATTAGTAGAGATGTAAAATTTATGTAAGAAGAAGGATGGGATGGAAGCATTGATGGATCAATCACAATTGGAGCACCAATACCATAGAATGAAGAAGAACCTAAAGAACAAATTGTGCAAGGTAATCAATCAAATCCACAAGGATGAACAAATACTCCAACAAGAACTCCAAGGAATGTTGTACAAGGTGAATAATCCAGTCATGCATGTCATCCTACTTCTAATTCACAAGCACGATCAATAACATCCTACTCTTACCTCATTAAGATCAAAATATAGAGGTAAGAAAATGAGAACTTTGAAGGAGATATTTGTTCAAAGAGAAGACAATTTGGATTTATGCTCAAATTTTGCATTATTCTCTCATGATCCTATGCATTTTGAAGTAGTTAAGGAGGAACATTGGATCAAAGCTAGGGATGAAAAGATGGATTCTATTGAGATAAATCACACATGGGAGTTAGTTGATCTACTTGAAGGTAAGTATTATATAGGAGTCAAATGGATTTATAGAACCAAATTTAATGTAGAAGGTGAAACTAAAAAACACAAGGCAAGATTAGTAGCAAAATATTTTGTACAACATTATAGAATTGATTATAATGAAACATTTGCTCAAGTTGCTAGACTTGATACTATTAGAATTGTTTTATCAACAACTACACATAATAATTGGAAAGTATTTCAAATAGATGTCAAATTGTCTTTTTCAAATAGTTTTATAGAGGAAGAAATATATATGTGAAACAACCACTAGGTTATGAAGTTCATGGACATGAAGATAGGGTTTATAGATTGAAAAATGCACTCTATGGTCTCAAACAAGCACCAACATCATGGTATAGTAGAATTGGTTCATACATGCAAAGTAATGGATTCAATAGAAGTAGTAGTTAACCCATATTGTACACAAAGATCAATAAAGGTCATATTTTGGTTGTGTGTTTATATGTTGTGATTTAATTTTCACTAGAAATTTATTTATAAATGTACATTTAAATCAGAAATGAAGGAGGAGTTTCAGATGACATATTTGGGATTTATGAAGTTCTTTTGGAAATTGAAGTTTTTCAATCAAATAAATAAATTTTTATTAGTCAATCTAAATATGCAAAAGATGTGTTGAAATTTTTTAGGATGTTTAATTGTAATCCAAAATCTACACCAGTTGCTATAGGAACTCAAAAATGCAAAGAAGACAATGGGTTGAATGTTGATTCTATAATGTCCAAAAGACTAATCAAAATTTTGATGTATCTTATAGCTACAAGACCCAATATCATGTATGGGGTTAGTCTAATATCAAGATTCATGAAATCACCAAAATACTCACATTGACAATTTGGAAAGATGATATTGAGATATGTGGCATGAACATTAGGACATGGAGTATTGTATTCCGCAACAAATGATTTTGGTTTGATTGGTTATATTGATAGTGATTTTGTAGGTAGAATTGATGATAGAAAGAGTACTTCTAGATATACCTTTCATTGAGGGATAGGTGCAATCTCATGGGAATCAACGAAGCAACCCATAGTGATACTTCCATTTGCTAAAGTAGAATATGTAGCATCCGCCTCAACAAAATGTCAAGCAAATTGGATGAGGAAATTTTTGATAGATTTATTAGAAGCACAGAAGGAGCCAACACCAATCTTTTGTGAAAAAAAATCAGCAATTGCATTGTCAAAGGATCATGTATTTCATAAGAGGAGCAAGCACATTGATACAAGATACCATTTTAATAGAGAGTTGGTGAATAAAGATGAAATTCAAATAGAATTTTGTAGATTTGAAGATCAATTAGCAAATATTTACTAAGGAATTTAAAGAAAAGGATATTTTTGAGTATTTAAGAAAAAGTTTAGGCACTTTATAAACAATTAATGGTAGAAATTAAGGGAGAGTGCTAGAATAAAGCATGTACTTTCTCCACACATGAAGAGAAAAAACTATTAGTGGAGACCATCGAGCCCAAAATCACCATCTATGATATAAACCTTCATAATGTGAGAGAAGCAACATGCTATTTCACCATGAGTGAATGAATAAATTGAGATGAAGAATAATGTACAAAACCTTGCTTATAAAGGCAAGATGCAAGTTTGTATTTAAGAAATAACCAACAATAACTAATAAAACTCTATGCAACTAAATAATTAATATCTAATAATATTTTCCTAAGTAAAACTTAAGCATGGTAAATGGTAAAAACCATTTACTCGAACAAAAAATACAAATTTTTTGTAGAAAAATAAATTAGGAATTAGTTTAGTTTTTTGTTGTTTGCATGGTTTTAAAGTTATTTTATCTATAGCTATTATTAGTTTATTTCCTCCTTGAATTCTTTGAAGACCTCTATAATTAAATAGAGGCATATGTAATCAATCTATTGTCAAAACAATAAAAAAATTCTTTGTTGTAGCAATTCATAGTTTTTTCTAGTTTTTATTTCTACTGCCTTTGCCTTCCTTATCTAATACTTCTTACTGATTGTAAATCTTCTTTCGTAAATTATTAAATAATACTTTATTATTTAATTATTTTCAATTTTCATATTCTTCTATTAATTAAGTAATTTTACATTATTTAACTAATTCATTGTCATTCATCATTTCTGATCAATTAAATAAATCATATTTATTGAATAAAGTCCTAATTAAAAATTATTCTTCTTTATTAATTAAATTATCTTTATTTACTTAATTATGCCACTAACTTCACTTATTCTTCTATTTTAATTAAATATTATCATTAATTATTTAATTAACATCAAACATGCTTCTTATATTAAATAAGTATTACAAATTATTTAATTTAACCACTTTACCACTTCTAGATTAAATAATTAAATAAATTATTTTAAAATTATCCAATATTTGCTCAACATGATCCATAAATAATTAAACTTTTATTTATTAATTCAATCTTATCTTGCACATTCATCCAAATATTAATTAATTATCCTCCTACACATTGAATAATCAATAAAATCAATCAACTAATCAATCAATTTTCATTAATTATCATTAATATGGTGAAGGTGAAAGTATCATTTGTTTGAAATATTATTTTATCCATTATTGCATGTTTTCCATTTTTAAATGAATTAGATCTTATTAAGTATAAGACTATGAATTTTGGTTGTTTGCATTGTTTCCTATTATTTTTATGATCTCATGGTCAATTTTCTAGTTTTACATTTGCTTAATCCTACATGGATCTCATGTTTTTAACATTTCCAATATAGATTTAAGTTTTGTGAAGATATATGTACTCTAACACTGTAATTGTGGAATGTAGTGATGCAATCATGGTAATCTTCTACATAATCATGTGGTTTTGCACCACAGTTGCCTAAATTTACAACATAATCACCATTCCAAGTGATGCATACATAGTTTTTTATTTCATACACGTCACATTTATTTTGTTCTATATTATAAGCTTTGGCAGTACATCGCATATGTGCAATCATACACCACAATCGATGAACAAAACAATGTGGTCATTATCCATAACACCATAGTCACTGTCTAGAATATTGGAGTTGCTTTCTTGTGTGATGAAATTGATCCACAAAATACCATAGCCACTTTCTTGTGTGACACAATCCATCCTTGAAATGCCACAAATGAAAAGTAAAAAATGAAAACATAAATTATTAACCAAACCTATGATGATTTCAAATTTTTATTCGTAGGTTATGTTTTTCATGTTACTAATCAATCTCTTTCAACTTGTCACACATTTTTCTTTGGATTAACTAACATACATAGTTTCAATTTTTTATTCTTTTAAAAGGACATGGGTTTTACACATTTAAGTTTGGTATTTAAAATGGGCATGCTTGTTACACAATTCAATTTTGGTGCATAAAAATAACAAAACATATTTGGCATCTATTTTTGGTGCTCCTAAAATGAACAAATATAACCATCATTTTTCTATCTTGGTTAAAATTGATAGTGTGCTTGAATAAGAAATCTTTCTTTTTGGTGCATTAAAATGAAAAAACAACTTTCACACTTCATTTGGTGTTATTAAAAAGAACCATTATTTGAAATATCTCGTGTGCTTTCACATGAAGGTGTGTTTTTCATAGTATCCTCTCCCCTTGCACACTTGTGTGATCCTAGGTCACAAGAAATAACAACATTAACCTTCACCATTTTATTTTAGTAGGAGGCATGCCTTGAGATATATGCTCATTGGAGAACTCAGGGGTTCAACCTCAAGTGACTTTTTTTGGCATACTATATAAATTGGTTGTGAGAAAAAGATATAGGTCCATCCATGCATGTAGCACTCCAGAGTTGTGTTGGTTTCCCAATGCAATTTCTAAGAGGTCAGTAGTTTTCATAAAGTTTTACCACTAGACACCTTTTCTATTGGAGGAAATTTAAGAATTTTCAAACATATCTAATAAAGTGGTGCAAGGGAAGCACATTGTGCAATAAATTTACTCACCATGTCTTCTCTTAGGTTGAAGTAGAATCTTTTTGAGTTACTAGAAATAGTTCTTAAGGGGAGAGTGAAAGTGTGCCTGTGGCATCTGTAGATGATCCTATGTCACTGAATATCTACTATTTTCCTTCATAAAGAGAAAGGTGTTTAGACAAATTTCTTGCAATTGTTTAGATATTCTATCTTGTTTGAGGATTTAACCCTTAAATGGGAGATGGGTCCACCTATAGTTTTACAACTGATCTACCACTACATTAGGTTGTACTTATTTTCTTATTTTTCCAAAGTGTAAATGTTCTATAATTGGATACCAAAATATTTTGTTAAAATCAACCAATCACTTTTCAAAATGTCTATTTTCTTCACTAAAATTCACCTAGAAAATAGAAAATTGCAAAAGATTAGAATTCCTAGACTTAGTTTGATTGCCTAAACTTCTATACCACAATTGAATGCCCATATGTAGCATTTGTGTATGTGCATTATAGAAACAAAGTGAGAAATTAATTTTTTATTGTGATGTAATCATTTGGTATAACACTACATCTCTCTATCAATCAAAAATTTTCCTTAGTGAACAAAAAGAACTGAATATATGTGTGTACAACACATTTGAATAGTCTTGCAATGCATTTTTTGTCAACTACACCACAATTATAGTTCATTGCACCATATTTGTGGCTTTGTACATTGGATTTTCCTGACAAGAAAAGTAGAGCTTATTTGTAGAGTTACAAAAAGGTTGATCACAAAACCAAGACAATTATTGTTTACTACATATGTAGCATCTATAGCATTCTTAGGTCAAAACATTAAATTACTTTAGCAATCAATTTTAGCATCATTTTTAGAGTAATTATCATAGATTCCTTACTAGTGATTTTTTTAGTGGCTAATATTCGCCAATTGGCTAATAGTTGAAATTTGGGAATCCAAAATAGGCTAATAGTTTGAGCTATAATGCGACTTGAATTGCCATATTTTTTATAAAATTCTATTATAGCCTTATTTAAATCACCAAAGAATTTATTTTCTTAAAAAAATTAACTCAAAAATTCTCTAGAATATTTGATACATGATTAGATCACATTCACCTAAATTCTATAAATTATAGTAAAAATATATATTAATTCACCAATAGTATATTATAATTATTAGTTGCTTTAGGACCATGTTTCTAATCATTAGTTTTCACCGTTGATTTTTAATATAATCTAATGGCCCTTGTATTCCACAAGGAAATATGTACCCATGATCTATAATGCTCATGAAGCCCATAATTTTGGGTCTCATGAGCATATAGAAAGTGGGTACATTTGACCTCACATCCAGTACAACAAGGGTTGTTAGATCAATGATTTAAAATCAATTTTGAACCCCTTGAGAATTATTGAGCATGGACATTTTATCTTATAGAATACAATGATGACCATTATATTATGTTTTAAAATAATGGTGGCAAGTAAATATTATATTCTACCTCTTAAATCCATCGATAATTTTCACCCTCAAGCTCATACCTTTCCATGAGAATTATTTTTAAATTGGATGGATTTGCCATCATAATTAATGCATTTTCCTATTATTTTCAAGATTTACAAAAAAATTCTACAAAATTTTAGCGATGTAAAAAAATCACCAGTAAAATTAATATTTTTTTCAATAAAAACGAAAGATTCACCAATAAAAATTAATATTTTTTCCTAAAAAAATGAAATATTTGCTAGGATTCATATCTTTTTTTGATGGGGGTTTCTTAAAGTTATCATTGTTCCTTACATCTTGTCTTTAAAATCTTAGAAAACTAAAATCAAAAGCAAGTTTAAAGGTCAAAAGTCTAGAATTTTGATTTGAAGAATCTCAAAAACCTCATCTTTTACAATTTCACCATCAAACAAAAGTTGCATTGCAACCCATTATTCTAGTTGTCAAATTCACTATTTTTACAATTTTTTTGATCAAAATTAGAAACCTAACTCATTAGTCTAGTTGTGGAATCAATTTTTTTCAAAACCATCACCATTCACTTGAATTTTTTTAGGATTTTGCATGTGGTTACACTAGTCTCAAAAACTAGAAAATTTATCCAAATATTGTCATTTTTTACGATCAATAGTCAAGATATCACAAGGTATTTTGAATTTAGTCAAACAATTCCAAGAAAACACAAAAAATAGTTTCATTTTGGTCATATACCTTTAAAATTCCAAAAAAATCACAAAAACATAGATTCATATTAGACTTGTACCTTCATTTTCTAGAAATTCAAGAAAATACCAAAAACACAAAGTAGATTCATCATAGGTGCGTTCATATCAAAAACTTCACAAAAGAAAAAAAATCAAACATTTAGAAAAATAAAAAATTCAAACACCATCACTCTCATCATTGTCACACATTTGTAAATAAAAAGAAAGTAGATGGATTCTTCTTCTCATCTATTGTACAATCCCACTAGTGATATGGGCTTTTGAGAAAATTGTAGTGGTCACTTGAGTACACAAAATTAGAATTCTAACCCTTTTGATGATACACTGTACAATAAATAGATGATAGGTTCACACAAGAAGAGATTGAGAATGAGTCTCAAGATCATAAAATCTTGAAAATCATTAATGAGATGGTAAAAGCCAAACCCAATAAATACTTCTTTTCTTTAGCACAAAAAGGAGCTAAACTTCCCTCTTACTTTGATGTATCCACAATTGTAGAGGAAGTACCAAATGTAGCATCAACATGATTAGGTGCTACAAATAGACCTCCACCATCATTAGCACCTAGTGCTACACCTCCAACATCACAATTGAACATGAGCATGCTGCCTAGTCAAACAAGGTAGTTGATCTTGCCATTCCAGGCCTTCCCATCTCATCTCAAGGCTAAATGATACCTTGAAAATTGTGGAATGAACAACAAACCTCTTTGTTGCAGAAAACTAAAACTTAATAACACAAAGTCAGGAATTATAAAGTTTTGAGAACCTCACTCACCGACCATATACTTGACGCTACAAAGGATAATAAGTTATCCCATCGGGAAGTTAAGAAGAACACAAACCTGATGACAAGGGATACAAACAAGGAGTGCTAAAGAACTATGTTTTGAAACTTGAAAAACACATGACAAAGTGTTAGAAATTTAGAGAAAACCGTGACAAAGGAATAAAATGAATGTGAAGGCTTTTAACTTAAATGGGAAGCACGGAAAGGGCACATAATTGAAACACATGATACATAGTATATTTATGAGTAACAAGTAGAACGAGAGGAAGTGCCATACTAAGTAGCAGAAGAGGAAGGAGGATCATGAGACCACTTCTCTTCTTCCTTCCTTCATGGTTTAGTGACATCACTACTAGCTTTTAAACAAACCTTATGTGAAATGGCATATGGCAAGGGAGGGTATCTCACTTTCTGCCTTAGGCACCCTTTCTTATAGTTTTGATATGTTCGGTGTAGAAGGTCCATCCTGGGTGGAAGAGAACCAATGGGCACATTCCAAGAGTGGTCTAAGAAGTAGCTACCACATGCAACTAGTGGTCTATAACCAGTGTCATGGATTACATGCATGAAGCCTTCATGGATAAATTTCAGACATTTATGCATGACGAAGGGTACCACGTTCATCGCCACTAACCAAGGGATACCCAATTTTACTCTAAAGAGTTCATACCTAGGGATGATATCAACCAGGAGTTTCACGAACTTTGGTCCAACTAAGACCGATAGGACAATTACTACCCAAAGGTTGTATAGAAAGCCCATCACGTGTGTGGATGGTACTAATAAGAGCATCATTCTCATCCTTGTGTAAGAAGTTTATTAACATAATCTCCTCTGTTGTTATGTTCACTTGTGATATCAGATCAATGAGAACACCAACCACGATGTTTCCATTGATATGTTCAGGAATGGAAAGAGGAGACGGTTCCTTGTTAAAGGCCATCGGTAGGTCCTTTGAAGTGAAAATTATACCAATACCACTATCCATAGGCTACACAAAGGGGATAGGTTGGTATAAGAAGGAAGCCATTACGCACACTACACAATGCTTTCACAGAGTCCCTAAAGGTTAACAGACAAGATGGTGACCCAATTAAGGTTTCATCGTGCAATACCTTTGGAACCTTCCAACTATGCCAACTAGGGGTCGTAGGTTGGGTTGAAAGGTGATAGCCTCACAATACTCTCACCTACAAGACTCTAAGAGTATGAGGAAAGGAACTATCAGGATCGCAAGGATGGAACCAAAATGGTTCACATTAGGTTCACCAAAAATGTAAGAGAGGGGGACCACCATGTGCAAGACCCCAGGTCATGGAGGTTCAATTCGAGAGAGGCTACCCTAACTTACCTCAGTTTGGTGTAATGCGAGGGAATGTGAGGTGAAAGTAATGAGGACTATGAGGCCACTCAATTACTTTGCAGACTTGAAACACATGGAGAGGCTAGGTGAGCTGGTTCCTAGGTCTAATACCACATCTCAGAAAGCTCTCTCTCTGAGGATAGAAGCACAGTCTTTCGATGTCAGCGCAGTGCGCTGAAATCTCAAAATTGCACTATCATCCATATGGCCAGACAACAGTGGAGATGAGGTCAATCCAGTAAATTAAGATCATGGTCTAGTGGACTAACTAAAGGGCTAGAATGATGTGATTAAATAAATTAAGTACTCTATAATATTATAAAGCAAATATGCAAGAGTGAAGAGAACAAGGAGAATCTCACTAAGGAATTCATTCGCCAGTTGATCCCTCGAAGAGCATGTACTCATACACACAACAAGAAAGGGAAAATGTTGGGTAGTTGTATAGGGCCTTGCCTCAGTCAAACCCCCATTTAGGTGTTTCCACCTCCACAGACAACCAAGGAAATGAGATAAAGGAAATAATATAGTAAAGAGCAAAGAAGCACTACAAAACAGTGTTATGCTACTCAACCAAGTGATAGAGGAGAGGAGAGGGAAGCTTACCACCTCCACCAAGAGCACTCAAGGTTGCTTGGGTTAGAAAATGAGAGTAATCGAGCCTATGTTGCAATGGTGTGGTCCCAAACTTGCTCTACCGAAGTGATGGAGTGTGGCTTTAGCTGTAATGGAATGCTTCAATGCTTGGAGTGAGTGAAAGTGAGCTTGAAAGTGAATATGAGAGTGAAATAATGGAATCCTGAAGTGTTGAATAGTTGGATTGAATGTTGAAGGGATGAATTTGAAGAAAAAGTGGAAGAAAACAGTTATATTTGGTTCGATCGACCAAAGGGGGTGTTACAACTTCACCTCCAATGAGAAGTGTAACATCTACAGGTTTAGCCATAGGAATATGCCAGGGACATAAGTGCACCATGTGGATGTCTACACACCGCACGAGCATCCCTGACATAAACACCTCCATCAACACTCAAAATAGGCGCTAAGTGGGATGCAAGTAGTGGGCTTCTAGGTGAAATTAAGCCTCCAAACTTGGTTTTCTAAGGTGGGTAAAGGAAAAAAGGGAAATTGCATGTGGGGTGTGAATTCACTCATATACACAGATTCATCATCTACCACACCTTCATCAACAACATAATAACATTTTCTTTGGAATCTAGGCTTATTAGGTCTTGGCTTAGGAACTCTTTCCGGACACCTTGATGCAAAATGACCTATCTTATTGGATTAAAAACATTTAATAAGAAATTTTCCTTTATACTTACCTTCTCCTCTGACTTCCCTTTTGTCAATAAGTGCTTCAAGCTCCTCTATTTTTCTCTCCTCTTCTTCAATCTCGCATTTCCTCCTCATACTTGAATACCTCTCTAGAAGAACTTTGCTGAATCATATCTCTATTTATCTCTTCTGGAAGTAGTAGCTTTGAGTGCAAATTCTTAGGAAGAGCATCACCAAATTCACTCAACTCAAAAGCAGTAAGCTTACCAATCAACATGTCTCTAGTTACATTTGTTACAGTCTAGAGCTCCTCAATAGTAGTAGCTTTGACTTTGTATGTAGTAGGAAATTGATCTAAGCACTTTAGTAACAATCTTTGATTCTTCCAATCGTCCACCAGCACATCCGATACCACACACAAGTTCATTTACTCTTTGCATGAAAGAAGTAATGTTCTCATCATCACCCATTCTCGGAATTTCATATTTCCCTTTTATACTTTGCAACTTAGCAATCTTCACATTAGCATCACCTTCATACAAAGTTTCCAATTTTTTATAGATCTCATAAGTAGTCATCAAATCCATAACATTCATCATCTCAGAATTAGTCAAAGCACTCAACAATGCTTCCTTAGCCTTGATATTGTATTCAACTTCCTTAATCTCATCTTAAGTAGAAGGACCATTTTGTGGAATGATATACCTATTCTTTGTAATCTTCTAGTAGGGTTCACCAATGCATCTCAAATGACACTCCATTTGAGCTTGCTATAGAGAATAATTTGTTCCATCAAATCTCAAACTATCCTTCTTGTATGTCACCATCCTGGATCACCTCAAGCTATTAAATTTTTTCTAAGGAAGCTACTCTGATACCAATTGTTGGAAACACAAGGGCATAAAACTGAGAGGGGGGCGAATTAGTTGTCACGAAAATTTAAACTTATCAAACTTATTAACCTTATTCTCATATTTGATCAATAACCACGAAAGCATAAATCAACAACACATCAGAAACACACATAACACGAAGATTTTTTATGTGGAAACCCTGTTAGGGGAAAAACCATGGTGGAGGTTAGTCCACAAGATTATACCCTATTAAAATTATAAAGAAATATGAATGGGGAATGCACATGCATTCAGGTGCACTGCTTAGAGCTCACTACTCAATTATAGAAAGGCTTACTACCCAAAGGAAGACACACTATCTTACAAAGGATGTGGATTACATCCACAAGAATTTGAATTGAGAAAATAGTAGCTGCTAATGCCTGATTACAGTTCTGGTTAAGCACATGGACATTTCTTCACACTCTACTCACTCTTCTTCACACTTTTCTTTTGTGTTTGAAAGATCTGAACATTATTCTCACATAGGACTCACACACTTCACATAATCATGCCTTCAAATGATAAAACAATCACTTATATATATCCACAACAAGAAATTACATTGCTACATGTCAGCCTCAATAAAATAATAAAATGAATACAAAATCTCGGCCCAAAACATTAAATAAATTTCAATGTGAAGCAACCAAGGTTGGCCACAACATAGTGGAGACTCAAAATAAAATCTTCAAACATGAAAACACTTCAAATAATTATTCCTCAAAGATCCACAACACTCTACGACACCCTGTCAGCCAAGAACATGAAAAACATGAACATGCAAGAGAAAATTTCTAATCATGAGCACAACGATCAATGCTGACATGAAACATAGATAGAACATGATCTAGAAATATCCACAAACATTAAGAATCACTAGAGAAGCATCCATGACAATTGAACGTACTAGAATCACATCATCTTCATTCAGGAACACAAACTGAAGCAACAAAATGACTACCAAAACACAACTGCCCATAACTCGATCAAATCTTCATGCAGATCTTTGAAACTTGATGTGGATAAACTAGATATACTCGACAAGAAACCCTTTAATCCACAACCTCTGATCATCAATTTATTGAGCTCACCAATAGATTTAATTTCACTTCACCACTGATAACCTGCAACTTATTTATTACAATTTTCTCAATATCCTCAACATATATAGCCTCTAAGACATTAATGCCAATAGTATTGACATCAATGACAATAACATATTAGCAACACAGCCACAACATCCAATAGATACTACAATCCAAATGACACAAAGGATTCCACCATAGTCAATCGATCAACTTGCATGAATGATAGAGTTATCCTTCTACTCACTGCATCCAGAAAACTCAACA
>VDFB02257635.1:32758-63390 GCA_007258455.2 Sequoia sempervirens | reverse complement strand
TAGGACTCACACACTTCACATAATCATGCCTTCAAATGATAAAACAATCACTTATATATATCCACAACAAGAAATTACATTGCTACATGTCAGCCTCAATAAAATAATAAAATGAATACAAAATCTCGGCCCAAAACATTAAATAAATTTCAATGTGAAGCAACCAAGGTTGGCCACAACATAGTGGAGACTCAAAATAAAATCTTCAAACATGAAAACACTTCAAATAATTATTCCTCAAAGATCCACAACACTCTACGACACCCTGTCAGCCAAGAACATGAAAAACATGAACATGCAAGAGAAAATTTCTAATCATGAGCACAACGATCAATGCTGACATGAAACATAGATAGAACATGATCTAGAAATATCCACAAACATTAAGAATCACTAGAGAAGCATCCATGACAATTGAACGTACTAGAATCACATCATCTTCATTCAGGAACACAAACTGAAGCAACAAAATGACTACCAAAACACAACTGCCCATAACTCGATCAAATCTTCATGCAGATCTTTGAAACTTGATATGGATAAACTAGATATACTCGACAAGAAACCCTTTAATCCACAACCTCTGATCATAAATGTATTGAGCTCACCAATAGATTGAATTTCACTTCACCACTGATAACCTGCAACTTATTTATTACAATTTTCTCAATATCCTCAACATATATAGCCTCTAAGACATTAATGCCAATAGTATTGACATCAATGACAATAACATATTAGTAACACAACCATAAAATCCAATAGATACTACAATCCAAATGACACAAAGGATTCCACCATAGTGAATCGATCAACTTGCATGAATGATAGAGTTATCCTTCTACTCACTGCATCCAGAAAACTCAACATTAAACTTCACACTGATCTCCAACATTCTCAACACACACACTTAATAAAATCAATGTCACAAAAAACAACACTTTCTCTTTTCTCTTATTGTCCTTCTTCTTCACTCTTGTATATTTTCCATTACTAACTCATGTTGTATTTATACCATCTTCAACTTTGAAACATATCCAAAGTCGGCTATCCAAATCCAAATTCAAATTAGGTTGCACCAAAACATCCTAGGGTGGAATTAGAATGGGGTTGACCCAAACATATGCTTCATAGAGACCTAAATATATCCAACATGCTTCATCATTCTTGAAAGTAGTATTTCACACAAGGTGGACCACACCAGTTTAAAACACATAGAACCATTAAGCATGAAACTTTCTGAAATTAACTCAACTTCATAACCACACATCATAAGACTTCATCAAAGAGAAATCTGGACCAACACCATTTCCCCTAAACCTCAACCAGAAACATAGAAAACCATAGTTCACAATTGGTGAACACAACTTATACTGTAGAATGAACCATCAACCAAAAATCTTAACATAGCACCTTCTCACAACCATGAACAACATATTTGAAATGTACAACCATGGGAGTAAATCTAGACTAAAAACTAGAGTGACCACTGAAAACCTATATCATATCTTTAGTACAATATTCTCAATATCCTCGACATATAAAACCAACATCAAATAGTGAATAACTAGCTGACTAGTTGACATTAATGACAACACCTTCAATCTTTCCATTCTTGTAATAGATTCTTCATCATTTATTGTAGCAATTCAAGATCCATCATCATGTCAAGGATATCAAGCATCAAGCATGTTATTGAGCTAGTATTGTGATGTTGCATCCAAGTTCCAAGGTCAAGTATTATTCTACATTTATCTCAAGATCTAGATCTACATCCTTCATGGCCATTTCATGCTAGATTGTTGATTTAGAAGACATCATTCAAGATATCTCTTTTCATGTTTCGTGTCTTTATTCATATAATCTCATGGTTTAATTACCTAAACGGGGTTTAACCTAGGAAAACCCCTATCCTCTAACAAAAAACAAGTCATTCTTCTCTTTGATGTGTGATTGCAGATCTAGGTTTCTTGGAGCTCAAAGATCCCTTGAATATTAGGTTAAACTCTTGAGAAAGTTGTTGAAGTTGTCCCCTTATTTGCAAGGTTTCCATCTTCACAAATAGTCATCTACAAGTTCGATGTCATGGTTTTAGGTCCAAAATTTAGTTTGGAAGGGAAGAGTAGAGATTAGAGTAGGGATTTGAACTTTGAATTCCTGAAAATGAAGAATGATACTGATACGTGAGAAGTGGAATATGAGTCCCACTATAGGGATTTTTCTAGATTTTTTACATTTCTAGATACCCTTTTTCCAGAAACTTATTTCAGACCAAAAACCTTGATCTAGGAATGATATGCATAGATTGGTGTATGAGTCCCAATGGGCCAAAATTTTAGTGTTTTCAACATTTCCAATCCTCATTCAAGCCTCTACAGGTTTCCAAGTGCACATTTTTGAGTTTACAACCTCCTATTCGGATTTATATGCATTTCTAGGTCATTCATTCAAGTTTCATGCATCACTAGGTTTAAACATTGGATCTTGCATTTCATTAGTCTATACAAGCCCTAGCTTGGTGGTGAACCCCTTGTTAATTCATAATCCAACCCTAGGATAGCTCTATTGCAAGATCTCTTTCTCCTTTGAATACTTGATGTTGAGATCTCTAGTGTTTTTCCTTGAATGACAGTGTTGGATTTTGTTGTTTTATCTCCCAATCATAGAATCATACAAAATCATTTCTTTTAGTTAGAAATCCATTATACAAGTGGAATATTTTTTATTTGGTGCAAAATAAATGCATTGATATTCGACTAATTCATAGAGTTCAATTTTTAGAACTTACAGGGAACTCATTTTAAGGATCGCATTGCTCTACCATGAAGAATCTAGTCATACAGTTATAAGGTAATTTTGTTATATGCTAGAGGATCTTAAATCCAAAATTTCATGTCTTGATGTCCTACAATGAAAGATTTATGATTGATAGAGTATCGGGTTTTCCAATGATAGAGTTACTAATATGAAAGTGTACATAATTAAAATGCTCTACATTCTACCATAGAAGAATATTTGGTTATTTAGTTTTGTGGGAGTGCTTATAGGTGTTAGAAGTGTGTGTGGTCAAAGTGGCAATTGTTTTGGTGATCCACACATTGAAGTTGTGAATGAACAAATGGTTCATTTCACCAATCTTTGCTATCTGGTGCTGACCTAAAGAGTTTGTGTTCGTGCGAAGTTAAAGTATGAATTAAGCAGTATTAAGGGAATAATTATAGGTCCCTACTAACCGATTTTGATGTGTTACAAGTTTTTGTTTTTTCCATGAAGCATGTATGGTTGGATCTTGAGCTGACAAGTTGATTATTACATGTTTCATCCAATTAGGCCAACCTAATTGATGATGTAGGTGTTTGAAAATATAATGCATATAAATGTAAGTTCATTTTAGTGTTGTAGAGAAGTGTGAGATTATATGTGTGTGTTGTTGATGCAAATTCCTAAGTAGAGTATGTGAATGTGATGTGAAGAAGAGAAGAGTGGGTGTAAGTGTTGAGAAACATGAAATGTGTTAAGTTGGTATATTGAACTTCAGTGGAACTATCTCTAGCATATTGTAGATGCATTGTATTAGTTCAATTTTTTGTAGTGAGCCACCCTTTCTTCTTTCTCTCTTATTCTCTAGAGAGTGAGTCCTCTGGATAGCGAGTCCACCTAGTAGTGAGCTTTTCATATGTATATTGTGAGCTAATCCTCAACGTGGTTTTTCCCTTTCTGGTTTTTCCATGTAAATTTGGTGTTCTTATGTAATGTGATGTGATGTTTTTTTAAATTTTTTCTTTTCATTTCTACAAGTTGAATGAAATGTATTGAATACATGTTTAAGTTGTTTCAAAGACTACTAATTCAGCCCCCTCTTAGTATTCTAAGTTTTCAATAGAGACACAATAGGTTGGTGAAGCTCCAAATGGTCACTATTAGCAATATAATATTCAAGGTACACTATAAGATTATCAAGAAGAGCATATTTTCAACAAGTGGAAGAAGAAATCTTCTAGAAACCATAAGGCTAGTAATAGTTCATGTGCCTAGTAGGAAAACAACACCTATAATGAAAAGGAATTCTCTCATAATCCACAAACTCAGATCAAGACCATGTGTTAACCTATAACACAACCTATCCATGTAACTCTTTTGAAAAATCAACCTCCACCAAGATATGGACAAAATAAGTATGGGTAAAGTTCTTAGAAAAAATATTCACTTTCAAGAACCTACCAAGACCATCACCAATGGCCTCATAAGCAAAGAAACACTAGAACTATAAGGAGAGATAAGGAAATATCACCTATATAAGAATAATATCAAAGGATTCATTCAAGGGGTTAAAGGAAGGAGCCCAAGGCCAAATCAGAGGAGGATGAGAATCCCATTTCTAGTTACCATTATCTAAAATAACTTATCAATCCAAATTAAAAAACTATAAAAAAACTCTAGCAAAAGGGTAAATATTGATCTTAACCTCCACCAAAGTTTTCCAATGCTTTGAAATCCAATGATGTAGGTCAAGAAGAGAAGGCCAAAATTGGAAAAATTTATAGATCAAACCCTTTCTGGAGAAGAAATATATACAATCGTTCGCTTCCTTGCCTAGGGAAATCACAGGGGCACCCTTAGCATAGGGGAGAGGTAACTATTTTATCAAACACTTATCTAAAATGGATCCCCAATCCACCTTATTTATCTTCACTATATTTGCAAAGGAGTCGAGAAATGGGATCCCACTCATATCCTGACTGTAAACAACAATAAACATATCCTACGAACATTATAGAGAAGCACACGTAGCCAAAGGCACAAACCCCTCCACTACATGGCACACATCCTGCCACATATGCTGAGTAATAGTCACACCACCAAATTGCACAAAGGAGGAGATAAAGAACTATCGAGTAGGAAAGAATCATTTGAACATGAAAGAGAGCATGAGAGTTCCATGGTTCTTAGAATATTATAATTGTGTTGTTACTATTACCTTGACTTTTATATATATGTGTGAAATATCATTAGGCATTACTAAAGAAACATATTTAAAATATTTATGTGGTTCTTAATATTCTTTATGAAGTGGTGGAACCCTTGTATTGTCAAAATGACATATAAATAATTAATGATTGACAAATAGGAGTGTCATAAGTAATGGGTATAGTTTTTTCCAAGGTTACATTTTTTAGCTATAGTTATACTTAAAATGAAAATACAATTAATACCTCTATTAAATTAGTAGATCTTGAAGCCAAAATAGTCATTCAAGCTACTTGATCATAAGTTATAAGTCTTTCAACTTTATTTTGACACCCTTAGTGCTTAGAAAATAACCCACTCTATGAATTTGAGAGCATAGTACTTTGAGACAAACATAATGACACTTCCAAGAAAATGGATAGCTCCAATAGGTGGCAACATATAAAATGGTTTTTCATATGCAATCATACCATTACATGAAAAAATTTGTATTATGCAACCTTGAAAATAAAATTTTGCATATTATGTAGAGCTCAAAAGGAGAAAAATATGAAATGATGTATATGAAAATTGGGCCAAATAACTTCATTTGGTTATTTGATGATAAACTTGGTAATCATTTTGATCTCATTTTGTATCCTCAATTTTTTTCAATTTAAAATCAAAATGTTTAGGATTTGTACTTTGTAGTTTTTTGTAGGAAAGGTACAATGGTGTAGGTATTATTTTAGTGTCATCTAGTAGTAAAAATTATAGATTTAGCCTCAAATTAAATTTTGAATAAAAAATCAATATGTCTAAATATGGCACATTGCTACTTGGTTTGAACCTAGCCTCTAAGTATGTTAAAAGATGCTTAATTGCTCACGGTAATTTAGAACTAGTTGTACCTCAAGTAAGAGGTAATTATGAAGCTAAAGAGAAGATATTAAGACTATATAGAAATGTTTAGTGAGACACCATGAATTTTTTTGATGTCTTTGGTATTAAGTGGCTATATAGAAATTAAAAATGTAATAGTTGAATTCGTTTCAATTATGACATCAAGATTTGATTACTCTTTAACATCAACCCATTGCATATATATACCATAGTGGTTCCCACTACACTTTCTTGATAACATCTAAATAGACAATTATTCAACAATGATGAGTAGATTTATGAGTTTTAAAATTATTTCAATCACTTTGAAAATTAGCCCATAGATTGAAATCCTATGGTGGAAGTTGAAGATGGAAAATAAGCCATCTTTAGAAATAAAATTATTTATCACAAAACCAATAAAATTTTGAGAGGTATTGTAGGTCTTGAGAGGATTTCTAAAAATAATTATATTGTTACAAAATGTATCCCTAATTTCTAACCATCCAACCTATTCTTTTATTTCAGATAGTGATTTATATGTTTTCACTTTTAAAGTGTCTTTTTATCATATAAAAGTAGTTGCTCAATTTTTTTAGCATAAATTTGTAAAAACATATTAATTTTTTAATAAGAACAAAACTAAAGGCCTTATGATACAACTATATAAAATTGAAAATGAAAAAGAATGCTTTGTGTTTGTTTTAAAATATCCACAACAAATAGAGATGAAGCTCTGTAAGAAGTATGCTTAATTTCAATATGTTTTGTAGGAAAAGTGATCATAGATCTAACTAGGGTTAGCTCCTTTTCACTTACTCAACATTAGAATCGAGAGTGGCAAGGGTCTGAAATTGACTTACAATCTAAAAGGTGAATCAATTAGCCTTGGATATGGTTGTTTGAAGGTTGTAATTGATTTTTGATGTGATGCAAGGATACATACCTATGCAAAATATGAAAATGCAATGTTCTGTTATGAATTATGACAAGTTGAAAGCACATAGACAAATTTGAGTTCTAGAAAATTAGAAGGTAGACGTTGATGCACTTGTGGTTTGATTTTGAGCTATATTTGTGTGGTCTAGGGCACAAGGAAACCCTAGAATAGGGACTTAAAGCTTGAATTTTCTTTCATAGGCCTGAGGTCCCTGGTCTCTAGTCTCTGTCTTTCATATTTGGTTGTTAGTTATTTGTCTATTATTGAGATAATGTAGATTATGTGACTTGTCAACTTGTAGGGTTTTGATACATGAATGAGAAAATTTTCTTCAATCTTCCTCCAATCCTCTTTAGATCGGTAATTTGCACACATGACAATATTTAGGATTTTTACTTTGTAGTGCTTTTTGGAGGAAAGGTAATGGTGGAGGTATTATTCTAGTGTCACCTAGTAGTATTAATTAAAGATTTAGCCTCAAATCAAATTTTGAATAAAAAATGAAATATATCTAAATATGATGCATTACTACTTTGTTTGAACCTAGCCTCCAAGAATTGTACACAATGCTTAACTAATCCTGGTAATTTAGAACTAGTTATATCTCAAGTCGGTGGTACTTATGAAGCCAAGGAGATGATATTATGACTATATAGAAATGTTTATTGGGACACCATGCAATTTTTTGATGCCTTTGGTATTAAGTGGCTATATAGAAGTAAAGAAAGTAATAGTGGATGTTCTTTCAATTATGACATCGAATTTCGATTACTCTTTAACATCACCCCATTGCATATATACTACAGAGGTTCCCACTACACTAGAAATTCTTAATAACATCTAAAATAGACAAGTATTCAATAATGATCAATAGATTTATGAGTTTTTAAATAATTTTAATAAGTTTGAAAATTAGCTCATAGATTGGAAGCCATCATTAAAAAAAAAAAAATCATCTCAAAACCAATGAAATTTTGAGATGTCTTGTAGATCTTAGAGGATGTTTGAAAATGATTATTGTTATAAAATGTATCCCTAATTTCTAACCATCCAACCTATTCCTTTATTTTGGGCTATGATTTATATGCTTTTTGTATTGATAATAAGTATATTACAATGAGTGCAATGAGTACAGTATTAAGGAACTTGTAGACTCATAACAGTTGTAGCAAAATCAGCTACAGCAGTGAGAAAAGTTAAAAAAGATACAACTAAACCATGACACACAAGGTCCAAACTGCTACATCATTTACAAAACTTAATGGAGAATAGTAGCAGCCAAACTGATGGAAAACAAAACAGCTACAACAGCCTGAAATAATGACGAACTTAACAGCAAGTCAGTCTTGGAAATAAGAATGTAGGCTCTGAAAGTCTTTCTTTTGCTGAACAATTGGTTAACTTGAAGCAAGATCTGCAATATTTGAAACTCAATTTTTAAATTCTTCTTAGCTTCTACAAGAAAGACTGAACAAAAGATACGAATACAGGAGAACACAAAGGCAAGACTATTTAGAAAATTCTAGACACTAGAAGATCTTGTCAAAAAATTAAGGACTGCACCACTGCGTGGCCAATAGGAATGATAATTCAGCTTCAATATTCTGCTCCATTACTCCTTCCATTTAGATACCAAACTGTTGGGGTCCACTTTGTCTAGAAACTCTGACTGCCCTATTCATCTCCTTCTGAAGTTCCTCAAAGGCTCTTTTAAAAACTTCAGGTTCCTTTGGACTGAATGAAAATCCTTCACTATGCAAACCCCTAAATTTCTCCAAGGACTTCTATGCATGAAATGAGACCTGCGAAGAAACAAAAGCATACGTGAGTCTTCTTTCAGACTCAGTAAGCGCCCTCTTTACTCCCATAAACTTTTCATTGTTCCTCACCTTCCAAATGTGCCATAAAACCTCGTTAGTGAGTAAATTCCAGAACAACTTGCAATCAGAATTAATTTTGAGATTACAAAACAAAATATCATGCCAACTGATTTTACCAAATTTATTCCAAATATTCAAGCCATGACAAAAGAGATTCCATATTTTAGTTACATATAAACACTCAAAAAGAATATGATTAATAGATTTAGGTGTCCTACAAAGGCTGCAAATATCCAGATCCATACAGTTAATTTTAAAAGGTAATCTATGTAAAATGACCAACCATCTGAAGCAAGCCTGTTTGGGCTCCATTGATTCATGCCAGACAAAAAAAAGAGTATTCTGCCACTCTTTATGGTTCAAAGAAATACCCCAACATTTATTAACATGTTCCAGAACAGAATCAGTTCTTGTCAATTCAGCATAGATCAATTTAGCTTTGATATAGCTAATACGAGAACCATCTTTCCAGGAGACATTACTAGCAACATTATAGTCTTGATCAATAGACCTGGGAAAGCATGCATTCCTACATGTTTCCACCAAAGTAGAGTAGGTTCTAAAATGGGAATCAGGAAGATCAAACTGCTCTCTAATGCTGTCCCAGCTTATCAGTTCCCCATATGAGAGGATATTAGAAAATGTTTTAATTCCTTTGTTATGCCACGTTTTAGCAGAGCAACCCTGGAGGAGGGCAAGTTTTTTTCCTTTATGATTAAGATTCCACCATATAGAACTATGAGGATTGCATTTCTTGTTCTTATTAAGAGTTATGCTAGTATTCTTAAGAAAAATAGTGTGCTTGGAAAATTCCCATGCCTTCCACAAGCTTTTGAAGACAACAAACCTCGTAGGGACCATTGAATGCTCACCGAGGAGAATGTCATTTAGGGGCAGAGACTTCCAGGATTTGGCCTGTTTCAGCACTGCCTGTTCAATATTCCTTCTTACCAAGACTTTCCAAGGCTCATTTCCTTCTAGCACCCTCAGAATCCACTTAGAAGCAAGAGCCACCCCTTGCAACCTAAGGTCCTTTAGGCCAAAACCCCCTTGCATTTTACTTAAGCAACACCACTCCCACTTGACAGAGTGCCTCTTTTTAGAACCCTTACCATCAAACCAAAGGAAACTTCTTTTTTTTTTTTAATGTCATTCACTTGGTAACTACTGAAAAACCAGACAGATGCATAATAAATGTTGTATGAAGCAAGCACCTTTTGACAAACTTGCCTTCTGCCTGCCAGTGAGAGGTAGTGCCTATTCCATCCACAAATTTTTTTCTCATTTTTAGAGCTGACCCAAGTCCACATATCCTTAAGGTCCGGGCTAATGGCAAAAGGAATTCCCAGGTACCTCACAATCTTATGGGGACCTCCCCATTGAAAACCAAACTTGTGCAGCCAGTCAGGCGGCTCCTCTTTCCACCCAAGAAATGTGGACTTGGCTCTGGAAAGCTTGGCTCCCGATGCAAGACAGAAAAGCTCGAGTTTCTTCATTAAGGATTCCACATTGTTCAGCTCAAGTTCCAAGAATATGGAAGTATAATTAGCAAATTGAACATTGATTAGATCATTATGATCAGGGAGGCATATACCCTTAATTTTGGGAGAAAATGTATTGTCCCTAAGCAGATAATGAAGATCATCAGACACAATGACAAACAGGGTAGGAGCAAGCAAACAACCTTGTCTAATGGAATGCCCAAGAGGGATTTTATCAGAGAGCATACCATTTACCTCAACTTGGGCTTAAGCATCTTTCAGAAGAGTATCAACCATATTACAGAACTTGGTGGGGAATCCAAATGCCTGGAGGATAGTTTTCAGAAAGACCCACTCCACCCTATCATACGCCTTCTCGAAGTCTAAAAGGAGCATTACATTGTTCTGATTAGTGCATTTGGCCCACTCTAGGGCTTCCTAGATTTTTATGAGATTTTTGAGGATATATCTGCCTTTTATAAAACCAGTCTAGGTACTGCTTACAAACTTTGGTAAGATATTGACCAGCTTGGAAGCAACTATCTTGGCCAGAATCTTATAAGAAACATTCAACAACGTTATCAGCCTCTAGTTTTTAATACAGGTCTTGTCTCCACCTTTGGGGAGCAGCTTGATGATCCCCCCGTTGATGTCCTCACCCAGCGAACCTTTTTCCAAGGCTTCCATATAGACTTGCAGGAGATCATCACACACCCAATCAGAGAATTCTTTATAGAATTCCATAGGGAGGCCATCCCCTCCTGGGGACTTATCATTACACATGGAGGCAATTGTAGAGGCTACTTCACTTTTGGTGATCTCACTTTCTAGCTGGTGACAGTCAGCCTCCCCAATCATCTTGGGAATAAGCCCCTGTATGATGGCCCTGGCCCTCATACCTTGGCCATCCCCACATTTCGAGGTGAAAATATCTTTGAAAAAAGAATCAAATCACTCCAACACATCCTCCTAAGCGGTGCAAAGCTGATCCCCATCCCAAACTTGACCCACCTGTTCCTTCGCTTTCTTCTCCTTAAGAAAATTAAAGAAAAATTTTAACCCCTTATCCCCACCTTTTAGCCAATTTAGCTTAGCTCTGACTTTTTGTCACCAGCTTGTGGGACTAAATTTTCTACAAACTATCTTTAGCAAGGGGTATGTGCAGGATCATCATGGAAAAAATAGGCCCTTAAGTGGCAAAAAATTCAGAAAAATCAGTGTTAGGAAACTTGATGTAAAAATTTGAATAAGTTATCTATATTATTTCAAAAATATGTAAAATTAGAATCTGTAGAAAATTTAATATAGTTTCTAAACTACTAGGTTTATTTAAAAATAAATAAAATCTATTTGGTGAAAATTTGAAATTTCAATGCAATAGTACTTAAATTTCAGGGAAAAAATAAGAAGTAGGTGTCTATCCGACCACCCAAACCATAATAAAATGATAATATTTTTTATAATATTTTATATATAAGTAGAGGACTCATGTCCGAATGTGATGCATTTTTTTGTAATTTTTTTCCAAGTAAATAATTAATTATGATTTTTTTATTACAACTTTTAAAAAATATAAAAACTCGTATGTCTAACCACCTTAACTTGGTCAAAAATTCATGAAATTTATTTTTTATTTTTTTAATCTTATAGTATGTGAAACATAGAATGTGACGCATGTTTTGGATTTTAAAAATGTGATACTGTTTGAAAGTTATAGATGTTTTTCAATCAACCTATCGATGAAGACTTTAGTCATAATTCTAATAGAAAATAAATAATAATTATTTATTAAATTCAAATTAAAGCATAAGTTATATTGGTGGAAAGATGAGAATCTCCTCTAAAAACCCTTTTCGTTTCATCAATTTTGGATAAAAAAATTCGTCAGCCACATACCCTACAAATACCCGTAATATTGCCTCTTTTTGGCCCATCATGATCTTGCACATACCCCAAGAATTAACCTCTCACAAAGATCCCTATCTTTAGGATTAGTTTGAAGCTTGATCTCAGTTTCAAGAAGGCAGTCCTGCAAATCTTTTTCGATCTTCCTTTGGTCCAGAGCCCACTTTTTTCCAACAATTTGGAATAAGGCTCGCCAACCATTTACGTTGGCATTCCATCGCTCAATGGCAGGGACATCCTTCAACATCCATTTGTTGATTTCCCTTAGAGAGGCAATCGCTTCCCTGCAGTCACTGTCTTTCAGGAGCTGGGTGTTAAGAAAGAAGCTTTTATCTCTTTTCGTTTCCAAGGAAGGAGTGATGCTACTGATGATGGTGGTAATGATTGGGTGATGATCCGACAGGGTATAGGGGTAGATATGCACCCTATTCCCAGTGTCACTCGGGAGGAAATTGAACACATCTTTATTAGCATAGAACCTGATCTAGCCTGCAATAAATCCTACCTTCCCCTTTCTGGGCGTTGCACCAGGAGAACTAGACCCCTTTGGACTGGCTTTTGCATCCTTCCATAGGGTCGTAAAGTCTCAATTTACTTTTACATCTCATCCAAAAATACTTTTCATTGCCTTTCCAAGTCAATTTGGATCCTCCCCATTTGTCTTCTTTTTGTTCCACCATATTGAAATCACCACCAAAAATCCAAGTGATGTCCTCCAATTCAGCAAGCCATTGCCAGAGACTGCTTCTTTCCCTATGATCATTGGGGGCATACACAGAGCATATCCCAAAACATACACCCTCTTTTTCAATTCTTACCCAAACAGCCCTGTTACAAGGTGAGAACCACTCCCAGTAACGTAAGGGATCTAGTGATTTGCCACCAACAGGGCACCACCGCCTCTACCCTTCTCATGAGTAGTAGAGTAGGCCATGGAGGAGTTCTAGATAAATTTGAGGTTTGTATCCAGAGTGAACCCAACAGCTTTTATTTCTTGAAGGAACACAAAATATTTTATCCTCTCGAGGTTAAGAAACCTCGTAACAATATATTTTCTGTCAGTGGATTGGACAATCCCCTTACATTCCAAGAAATGCATTTAAGTCTCATTAGCCAAGATCATGCTAGTGCCACTCTGGTCGCCTTTGAGTTGTTCAAAGTATTTGGGTAATGTCTCATCAGTCTCAAGCTTCTTCACAACAGGAGACTATAAAACATTACTAACTTTTTTCCTTTTAATCCTGGATAACCCCACTTTTTTGGTTCCTCCAGCTAGTATACTATTATTTCTCGGCCTCCCTAGGCCTTGTTTAGGTTTTAAAATCTGATGGTCCCATCCCACAGTGCCATCCTCCTCAGTTTTACACACTTTGGTAGGGTGGGTCTCATTAAAAGTCTCTTGAAAAAATTCTGTGTTTAGCTTGTTTATTTCATTTGGTTTATCACATCCCTGGTCAGATTGATTACCAACCCAGTCATTATTGGCAGATGGATCAAGGATGGTAGTTTGTTCCCAAGGGGGGCTCGGGTCCTCAGTTGATGAAGTCATATCCTGTTTAGGGAGAGCCACGCCATCAGGCCCAAAAATTTGTTTATCCTTGTTTGTTTCCCTAGGTGGATAACAAGTGTTACTGTAGTTTGGATCACAATTGTCACTTATCTGGGGGGCATCGTCTAGTGTGCCAGTACTTCCTGCCCTAAACAGGGAATCAACATCACCAGCTGCGGGCCCTTCCCCCATTGAAGGAAAACTATCAACCCTAACCTCATGCCAAGAATTCTCAATCGGCTTAAAACTGCACTGATTATTGTCTTTATTGATTTGAAGATTGGAAGTTTGGATGTCAAGAAAAGAGTCATATCACTTGGCCAAGTTTTCTTCAATCCTCTATCTAATCCCTCTCATCGCCAGTTGTTGGGCGTTTAATTTTTCAACAATGCTCGGGTTGCTGGCTATGTTGCGGGCTAGCACGTGAGTGCTTCTAGCACCAACATCACCCGAGTCAAGGGCACCCTCAACCTTGTCCCTCGTAAGGGCCTCAAATGAGTTGTGGAGGACCATGTCACTTGGGTGTTTCAAATGGGGAGGCATCTTTTCTTATATTCTCCCATCTTGCAAGAACCCCAAAGAATTGTTAAACCCCTTGGACATCAAAGGGTTGGCCGGATATGACTCCTGTGAGATGGGACCATCCCTACCCTCATTCCCCACAGCCGACACCCCAGCCCTCAGAACTTCCTTCGACACAAGCTAAGAACTAGAAGCAAAATGGGGAGGAATGAGGTCAGACACAGAGGGATCATGCCCTTTAGCATTAGGACCATTCTTCCTAATCACCGGACAGTTCTTTCGAACATGGCCTTCTCGACGGTAGAGGAAATAAGCATTCAAACCCACGAGAATGTCAACAGAATAAATTGAGAGGCAACCATCCTCATTAATGACAATATTATCAGGAATATTGATGCCCGGGTTTAGAGTTACCAGAACCCGTGCATCAAAATGTGGAAGTGTGGCTTTTGCCTCGTCAACCCGCACAACAAAGCCGATGGGAGCCAAAATCTGAGGGATGATCCTCCAAAACTCAGGCTACAAATTTTTAAGGACTACCCACCTGGGGGCAGAGAGGGCCAGAATTTCTTCAGCAATGGCAGACGGAAACCACGGAAGTGCCCTAAAGGTGCATCCTCCGAGGTTCTAAAAGGGTTTTTCAATGGCTTTTTTTGCATCTCATGGTTAGCAAGGAAAATAAAAAATAATCCCCACTGGATCATCCTACAAAATTTTACCAGAATCCCAAGTTTATTTTCCCATATTTTAATAAGCCAATCATCTATAAATTTTCTCGCCGGGACTCTAGAGGAGTCGACGGCAGTAAAGAATAAGGAAGAGTCTTTTAATCTACACTTCTCATTTGAAATAACAGATTTAAGAGCCTGGTATGGAGAAATGACAAGCTTATTTGGAGCAGAAGAGGGCAACTTACCTTCTACCTGACTATGGATAGCATTCTCCTCAAATTCAAACCTGGCCTCTGTGGGGAACTCTCCATGACTGCACGCGAGCGCCTCTTTGAAAGACTTAGTCCCGCCCTCCTTAGCGACTGTCAGGCGAGAATTTCTAGTGTTACTCTATTCAAGGCCAGGTTTGCCCGAGCCTCCCTCCATCAATGGAGGGAGGAGCCCAGAACCCACACCATGTCAAACCAGCCCTGCACCAGAAAACCCTAAAAAAAAACCAACAACAACTACAGTGAATGAAAGCGACACAAAGGGTAGGCGAGAAACACAAAGAGTAAGGGAGAGAGAGGAAAAAAAACTTGCAACGACCAAACCTGCATGGGGGAGTGTGCCGCACCCTCACTGAGAACACCATGTCAAAACTCGTACGCCGATGTAGAAGCCCTCCCTGTGAATCTCTGTCAATTTTCTTTCTATCGAATATATCTTTATATGTTTTCACTTTGAAAGTATATTTATATCCTATAAAAGTAGCTGTTCAAAATTTTTTTAGCATAAATTTGTTAGAAAAATATTTTTTTAATAAGAACAAAATTAAAGACCTTACAAAAGAATTATACAAAAATAAATTAGAAAAAACAAAAGAATACTCTATTATGAACAAATATAAACTCCAATTTTTTTTATTTTTTATTTTTCCTCTCTTTCTCCACATTTGCCTTCGGTAAAATATTTTAGTGAAGATCATCCTAAGGAACAGATATATACTAGAATGTTCCTGATGAAGTGTAGGAACACAACTTTATTAACTAAAAAATATTTGCAACTGAGAAGACATTTGATCACTTCATTTGGCCCTTTTTTTCCTAAATAGAATAGACCTTAAAATGTTTACCAAGATAACAAGAAAAATCACTTATACATAATCAATACCACCTGAGTTTAACAACGACGAAGCTTGAGCCAATTCATGAATCCACACAGAAGAAGTTTTAGAATAAGCCGATATTTCCCTTGTTTCCGTGAAAATTTGAGACATTTCAATCTCTTTTCCATCTCCTCCTCCTGCTGCTGAATTTAACATCTCAACCACCTGACTCATGGACGGCCTCTCATCTTTGTCCCGTTCAATGCATATAGCAATGCTGTTTTCAACACCCTCTCCATTTGCACCATTGACTTCCACTCCACATCTCTCCCTCCTAATTTGGGATCCAAAATGTTTTCGCGGTTCCATATTTTTTCTCTGACATTGTCAAGAGTCCATTGGAAAAAATTACTCCCAGACATTAAATTTTGCAGCCTTCCGCCCGCTAACTAATTCCAAGAGAAGAATGTCGAAACTGTAAATGTCTTCCTTGACTATGATGGGAAGGTTCATCGTCCACTCTGGTGCTAGGTAACCTCTCCTCCCTCGTATAGTAGAGAAGGAAAGAGCGTTATGGTCTCTCTTAGTTCCGTGCCCACAGTCAACCAGCTTTACCATTCCAATGTCTGAAACTTTCGCTCGAAATTGCTCGTCCAGAAGAATATTCTTTGGCTTGATGTCGCAGTGGAGAATCCATTCCAAACATTCCTCGTGTAGATAATCCAACCCTCTAGCCGTACCCACTGCAATTTGAGATCTTGTGTTCCAATCTAAGACTTCTGAGGTGCCTTGGGTAAACAAATACTTATCCAGTGAACCATTCTCAACATACTCATAAACTAATAGCCTGTGCTTTGCCTCCGTACAGTATCCAAGCATTCTAACCAGATTCATGTGATTAACGTGGCCAATCATACTTAATTCAACCCAGAACTCATCTTCTCCTCGAGACACTCCTTCCAATCGCTTGACCGCCACCACTTTATTTTCGGGGAGAAGGAGGCCCTTGTATACACTTCCAAATCGACCATTTCCCACTCTCTCACTGAAATTATTGGTCACCCTTCTGAGTTCTAAAAATTTGAACCTTTTAAGCCCTCCAGGAATGGTAAAGTAGCCTTGTCGATTATAGACATCAGCCTGGTGAAATACTTTAATGAAAAACCACTGACCCAGAGCAATGCAAATAATTTATGTTAACCCAAGAGCAGAAACAAAAGAGACGAAGGCAATGATCAGCTGATTTCATCCACCCTCTTCTCCAACTGTGGACGAAATATTTTGTTGCTGTAGTTGGGATTCCAAAGGGAGCGAACATGCTGGTGAGCCTGATTCAGATGGCAGCAATGTAAGCAGAGATGAGATATTGGTCACTGAAGATTCATTGATGGATATCTCAATATATATGTAATTTGGGGCCTCTGGAGATTGAAATCCACTAATAAGATAATACTTTGGATAACAAGAGCTTGAACCGCTAACCCTGTAGCCAAATCCCAAACAATTACAATCATCCATGCATAATTTTTCGCACTCCTCAACTGACATACCATTTCTGTCGAAATAATCAAACCCATAATAATTGGCGTACAGAATCCTAAGCATATGGGCATGATTTACATGGCAAGAGAACTTGTTGACGAGTCGGCAGCCTTTGAACCAATCATTTACGTCTACCCTTTCAAAACCAGGTGGGCACACACACATGGGGTCTGGTGTATATATACACATACCATTAAAACTGCATAGACCATGAACTTTGCACTGTCGTGTAACTGCAACCCATGAAATTTTCCAGCTGCCATTTTGCGAATTGAGGCTGTATAATCTCAAGTTACGGTCAGTATCCAATGTCAATCTTTTGAGGGGCCCTTCACCATAGTCCCAGGCATTGAAACCAAACCAATCGCTTGAGCTGAAACCACCAGATCTATCTAGAACTGCTACATGAGCAATATTAAATGTGTCTCTTCCATTATTAGCTAGAGTTTTCCATGGCTCAGGCCAATACTTGCTGGAGAGATTAAACCCTTCGTAAATGAGCCCCAAATAGTTGTCATCATTGAAATAGAAACGATAGTAGCCAGATCTGTATTTTTCTGACCCCATTCTGGAAATGAGTTGTGTTCTCGTTGTGAAGGGCTGCTGGGGAAGAAGCGTATCAGTAGGCGAGTCGAAGCTTTGCCAAATTATTTGTCCAGAAGAGCCGCATAGAATCAAGAAAAGAGTAATATCACTTGGTCAAGTTTTCTTCAATCCTCTGTCTAATCCCTCTCATCGCCAGCTGTTGGGTATTTAATTTTTCAACAATGCTCGGGTTGCTGGCTATGTTGCGGGCCAGCACGTGAGTGCTTCTAGCACCAACATCACCTGAGTCAAGGGCACCCTCAACCTTGTCCCTAGTAAGGGCCTCGAATGAGTTGTGGAGGACCATGTCACTTGGGTGTTTCAAATGGGGAGGCATCTTTTCCTATATTCTCCCATCTTGCAAGACCCCCAAAGAATTGTTAAACCCCTTGGACATCAAAGGGTTGGCTGGATATGACTCCTGTGAGATGGGACCATCCCTACCCTCATTCCCCACAGCTAACACCCCAACCCTCAGAACTTCCTTCGACACAGGCTAAGAACCAGAAGCAAAATGGGGAGGAATGAGGTCAGACACAGAGGGATCACGCCCTTTAGCATTAGGACCATTCTTCCCAATCACCGGATAGTTCTTTCGAACATGGCCTTCTCGACGGCAGAGGAAACAAGCATTCAGAGCCCCGAGAATGTCAACAGGATAAATTGAGAGGCAACCATCCTCATTAATGACAATATTATTAGGAATCTTGATGCCCGGTTTTAGAGTTACTAGAACCCGTGCATCAAGATGTGGAAGTGTGGCTTTTGCCTCGTCAACCCGCACAACAAAGCCGATGGGAGCCAAAATCTGAGGGATGATCCTCCAAAACTCTGGCTACAAATTTTTAAGGACTACCCACCTGGGGGCAGAGAGGGCCAGAATTTCTTCAGCAATGGCAGATGGAGACCACGAAAGTGCCCTAAAGGTGCATCCTTCGATGTTCCAAAAGGGTTTTTCAATGGCTTTTTTTGCATCTCATGGTTAGCAAGGAAAATAACAAATAATCCACGTTGGATCATCCTACAAAATTTTACCAGAATCCCAAGTTTATTTTCCCATATTTTAATAAACCAATCATCTATGAATTTTCTCACCGGGACTCTGGAGGAGTTGACGGCAGTAAAGAATAAGGAAGAGTCTTTTAATCTACACTTCTCATTTGAAATAACAGATTTAAGAGCCTGGTTTGGAGAAATGACAAGCTTATTTGGAGCAGAAGAGGGCAACTTACCTTCTACTTGACTATAGATAGCATTCTCCTCAAATTCAAACCTGACCTCTGCGGGGAACTCTCCACGACTGCACGCAAGCACCTCTTTGAAAGACTTAGTCCCTGCCTCCTTAGCGACTGTCAGGCGAGAATTTCCAGTGTTACCCGGTTCAGGGCCAAGGTCACCCGAGCCTCCCTCCATCAATGGAGGGAGGAGCCCAGAACCCACACCATGTCAAACCGGCCCTGCACCAGAAAACCCTAAAAAAAAACCGACAACAACTACAGTGAACGAAAGCGACACAAAGGGTAAGCGAGAAACACAAAGAGTAAGGGAGAGAGGGGAAAAAAAACTTGCAACGACCAAACCTGCATGGGGGAGTGTGCCTGACCCCCCCCACTGAGAACGCCACGTCAAAACTCGTACGCCGATGCAAAAGCCCTCCCTGTGAATCTCTGTCAATTTTCTTTCTATCGAATATATCTTTATATGTTTTCACTTTGAAAGTATATTTATATCCTATAAAAGTAGCCGTTCAAAATTTTTTTAGCATAAATTTGTTAGAAAAATATTTTTTTAATAAGAACAAAATTAAAGACCTTACAAAAGAATTATACAAAAATAAATTAGAAAAAACAAAAGAATACTCTATTATGAACAAATATAAACTCCAATTTTTTTTATTTTTTATTTTTCCTCTCTTTCTCCACATTTGCCTTCGGTAAAATATTTTAGTGAAGATCATCCTAAGGAACAGATATATACTAGAATGTTCCTGATGAAGTGTAGGAACACAACTTTATTAACTAAAAAATATTTGCAACTGAGAAGACATTTGATCACTTCATTTGGCCCTTTTTTTCCTAAATAGAATAGACCTTAAAATGTTTACCAAGATAACAAGAAAAATCACTTATACATAATCAATACCACCTGAGTTTAACAGCGACGAAGCTTGAGCCAATTCATGAATCCACACAGAAGAAGTTTTAGAATAAGCCGATATTTCCCTTGTTTCCGTGAAAATTTGAGACATTTCAATCTCTTTTCCATCTCCTCCTCCTGCTGCTGAATTTAACATCTCAACCACCTGACTCATGGATGGCCTCTCATCTTTGTCCTGTTCAATGCACAGCAACTGTTTTCAACACCCTCTCCATTTGCACCATTGACTTCCACTCCACATCTCTCCCTCCTAGTTTGGGATCCAAAATGTTCTCGTTCCATATTTTTTCTCTGACATTGTCAAGAGTCCATTGGAAAAAATTACTCCCAGACATATTAAATTCACAGCCTTCCGCCCGCTACCTAATTCCAAGAGAAGAATGCCGAAACTGTAAACGTCTGCCTTGACTGTGATGGGAAGGTTCATCGTCCACTCTGGTGCCAGGTAACCTCTCATCCCTCGTATAGTAGAGAAGGCAAGAGCGTTATGGTTTCTCTCAGTTATGTGCCAACAGTCAACCAGCTTTACCATTCCAAAGTCTGAAACTTTCGCTCGAAACTGCTCGTCCAGAAGAATATTCTCTGGCTTGATGTCGCAGTGGAGAATCCATTCCAGGCATTCCTCGTGTAGATAAGCCAACCCTCTAGCCATACCCACTGCAATTTGAAATCTTGTGTTCCAATCTAAGACTTCTGAGGTGCCTTGGGTAAACAAATACTTATCCAGTGAACCATTCTCAACATACTCATAAACTAATAGCCTGTGCTTTGCCTCCGTACAGTATCCAAGCATTCTAACCAGATTCATGTGATTAACGCGGCCAATCATACTTAATTCAGCCCGGAACTCATCTTCTCCTCGAGACACTCCTTCCAATCGCTTGACCGCCACCACTTTATTTTCGGGGAGAAGGAGGCCCTTGTATACACTTCCAAATCGACCATTTCCCACTCTCTCACTGAAATTATTGGTCGCCCTTTTGAGTTCTGAAAATTTGAACCTTTTAAGCCCTCCAGGAATGGCAAAGTAGCCTTGTCGATTATAGACATCGGCCTGGTGAAATACTTTAATGAAAAACCACCGACCCAGAGCAATGCAAATAATTTCTATTAACCCAAGAGCAGAAACAAAAGAGACGAAGGCAATGATCAGCTGATTTGATCCACCCTCTTCTCCAACTGTGGACGAAATATTTTGTTGCTGTAGTTGGGATTCCGAAGGGAGCGAACATGCTGGTGAGCCCAATTCAGATGGCAGCAATGTAAGCAGAGATGAGATATTGGTCACTGAAGATTCATTGATGGATATCTTAATATATATGTAATTTGGGGCCTTTGGAGATTGAAATCCACTAATAAGATAATACTTTGGATAACAAGAGCCTGAACCGCTAACCCTGTAGCCAAATCCCAAACAATTACAATCATCCATGCAGAATTTTTCGCACTCCTCAATTGACATACCATTTCTGTCGAAATAATCGAACCCATAATAATCGGCGTACGGAATCCTAAGCATCTGGGCACGATTTACACCGCAAGAGAACTTGTTGACGAGCCGGCAGCCTTTGAACCAATCATTTACGTCTACCCTTTCAAAACCAGGCGGGCACACGCACATGGGCTCTGGTGTATATATACACATACCATTAAAACCGCACAGACCGTGAACTTTGCACTGCCGTGTAACTGCAACCCATGAAATTTTCCAGTTGCCATTTTGCGAATTGAGGCTGTATAATCTCAAGTTACCATCAGTATCCAGTGTCAATCTTCTGAGGGGCCCTTCACCATAGTCCCAGGCATTGAAACCAAACCGATCGCTTGAGCTGAAACCACCAGATCCGTCTAGAACCATAGTCACTCTGCTGGTGCTCGGGGATCCTAGCATTAATTGGCTTTGTTGGCCTTACGCACAAACCTTGCAAATAAGTGGTTTTTAGATGACCACGAACTATCATACTGGTGGTTTCAGATTACCAAGAACTCACAAACTGGTGGTTTTTAGATGAACACAAACTCACATGATGGGGGAAACTAATGCAAATTGGTATCCTCTTCTGATTTTTTTCGATCTCCTTTATTAACACCTCTCCTTACTTGTTCAACAGACTTTAAATATGCTCTCAATCTAACTCTCTCTCAACTTAGACACTTATACAACTTAAACAACATGCTATGACATCCTCCATTCAAATTCTTTTGAGTTTATGACCTTTTTTCACCAAACTAAACATCAATTTCAAACAACTTAACAAAAACTTTTCTTATCTTCACCCATAATTTTAACATCAAATTCTTCAACTGACCTTTTCTTTATTTCTGTATGTGGCTTCTCAATCAGCTTCAGGAGCCATTGGGAGCTGGAAATACAATGTCAAAAGCTCAAAATACACAGTTAGGAGGCATCGGGAGTTGAAATTAATTTTAACACTCCTTTCTTACATGATTCTTTAGACGTTAGGTATGACCTCTAACAAAAATTGATCCACGACAAACTCTATAGATTCGCCCCCAGCTAAGATTTTGTCCAACAACTGCGGCTATCTTCCTCCTCAAAACTGCAAAAACTCTCTTTGATGGCTCAACTTTAACACCTTCTTTGGTCGACTATCTCTTTTATACACTCTTTCAACTTGCTTCTGATCATCGACCAAGAGACATTTATTCTTGTTCGACAACTTGTCCTTGGTGTCTCTCTTTTTTTCTTCCAAGCTACGGCCTTGAACAGTTCCCAAAAACAATGACAACTTCACTCCTTTTGTCCGATCTCTGCAGTTTCCTCTTCACAAGTCTGGAGTAGCGAGCATACTTAAATAGCTGTGAGGACCCGTATTTGACCTAATAGGCCATGAGCCCCGACATCTCCACCTTTGCCAAATCTAGCTCCATGCGGCCAAAGTCCGCCTACGACATATCCTTCACATCTCCTCACCAAAAACTAGGATCTTTATTGGGGGATGACTTTCTTAATAGAGGCTCCTTCATTTTCCAAATCAATAGCCAAACAAACCAGTGATAGACACAACAATCTCCTTGCAACTAATAGCATACAATGACCTCCTGCCAGCAATCTACATGATATTTTTGTCAACTTCAAACAACAAGGCTCCACTGAAATCTTTTGCACTTTAGGGTCTTCATGCTCTAATCCTTGCACAACTTCCACTTCTACATGTGGGAAGCTTCAATCTCCTATTTGACAATGACTTTCTTCAAATGACAAACTCACGAATTCTTTGTTAAACAACTACTTTTGTAGCCACACTTACAACAACTTCATTTCTTGGCTTGATTACAAACCCTCCTTGCGTACTTGACACCTTACAGCTCTGATACCAAATGAAGGAATGGGCAAGAAAGAGATAAACAAAAACACAGACTTGAAATCTTATATTGATCATTGCAATGATATTTTCAGAACTGTTGCTCATTCATAAACAAACATTTCATACTACAAACTCACAAATTTTATTCATTTGATTCTACAGCGAATACAAAACATCATTTCATTCACTTCATTACATCTTTGACTCCTTACAAACATTACAAAGACTTCATACCCTTACAACTCTGAGAGTTGGACTCTAGTTGGGAGTAAATACAAAATACCCAAATACAACAATATATAGAGAGCATTCAACAACAGTGAAAGCTTGCTCAACAAGCAATGTAATAAAATACAACTTTAGTAACTTGGCTTACATGACAAGTAAAACACCATTCAAAACCTTATCAAAATTTGTCTTTAATGTTGAGAGGTAGACTACACAATAGAGGATATGGTGTTGTCAGGAGCAGCTGGCAAACTGGATGAGTAGGTGTGATTACAATCTCCAACACAACATGGAGTGGAAATCAAAGGTGGAAATGGAAAGGGTGCTAAAAACAACATTGTTGTGCATTAATCAGGACAAGAATAAGAGACCTTCCATGAGTCAGGTCATCGAAATATTGATGGTCCCTATAAGCACAGACGATAGCAGTGTGCAAGTGGTGATGGACACAAAGATTGTTTGATAAGTGATGCTGGGTATGTATATAGTCAAAGTTTATCTTGTCAATGTAAAAGTTTACGAACTATATGAAATGTTGTATATTAACAAATTATTTTAATAGTGTAGATATTTTAAATTGTCTTGATCTACGAGTAGTGTTTAAAAAAAAAAACCATGTGATTTTTTTGCATGAAGAGAAACAAACTGATAATTTTTTGTAACAAAAAAAAATTAGGAATTAGTTTAGCTTTTTGTTGTTTGCATGGTTTTAAAGTTGTTTTATCTATAGCTATTATTACTTTATTTCCTTCTTGAATACTTTGAAGACCTCTATAAAATAGAGGCATATGTAATCAATCTATTATCAAAAGAATTAAGTTTTTTATTGTTGTAGCAATTCATAGTTTTTTCAGGTTTTTATTTTTACTGTCTTTGTCTTTCCTAGCCAAGTGGTACCAAAGCTAGTTCAAGCAGATTTGAAAAGAATTTGCAGTGTGAGGTAGTTGAAAGGTCTCATTGAAAGTTAAAATATCATCTGAATGAATCACATTGATGTATGTATATGGCACATCAATGTGAACAAGGAAGTCAATGCAAAAAACCAAGAGATTGTAGTTGCATGGGAATTTCAAATGTTTTAAGCAAAAGAATCCACCAAAGGTAAATAATAGGTTACAACTTGCAAGAAAAAGAGCACTACTGCTAGGAAGAAAGAAGCTTCTAGAAAGATTAGAGATCGTGCAGTCAAGTACAAAAGTGTTATAAAGAACTAGATCATTGTAGCTGATCGCACAGCACAATGGCAACAAAGAATTGTATAATTCAGCCCCAAGTTCCTATTTTCTCAGGTAAGAATTGTGTTTTTTGGCCAGTTAAGATGAGAACTTTATTTTGTTCACAAGATGCTTCAAATTTGGCTGAAAATGGTTTTGTAGAGACACAAGATCAGAAAACCTTTCAAGGATTAACATAGGGAGAAAAAGATCAACTTAGATACAACAAGAAAAAGGATGCAAAAGGTTTATTTTTAATTCAACAAGTAATGGATGAGTCCATCTTTCTTAGAGCTATAGCAGCAACGAGATCCAAGAGAGCATGAAAGATTTTGGAGACAGCCTATAAGGGTACTACAAAGGTGAAAGTAGCTAAACTACAATCTCTTAGAAGAAGTTTTGAAAATTTGCAAATAAATGAAGTAGAGTCCATAGACCAATTTATGAGTAAGGTCATGAATATTATAAATCAAATTAGATCTAATGGAGAAGAATTAATAGAATAGAAGATTATAGAAAATATTCTTAGGAGTTTACCCTGTAAAATTCAATGCTATATTTGTAGCAATTGAGGAATGCAAGAATTTGTCAGAGTTATTGGCAGATGAATTAATTGGACCTTTGTGACGGTATTGGCATGGTGTGATGGTTTATATGTGGCATTGTTGTTCTTGCCACCAAGGTTCAAATCCCGTTGGGGTGGTATTGTTGAATGGTTGTATCCGGTTCATAGCTCCGGTCAAAAGCGTTTACCCCTTGAATAAAAAAAAAAATTAATTGGACCTTTGTTAACTCATAAGTCCAGAGTGAATAGAAATAACAATAATTTTTTTGAGAATGCTTTCAACTCTCAAGTATCTTTTCAATAAGGAAGAGGAAGGTCAAGCTTCAAAGGAAGAGGCAGAGGTAGAAGTGATTCAGATCAAGGTGAAAAGAATAATCTTGATCAAGGTGAAACCTAAATAATCATGTGGAGATGGAAAAAGTATCCCTTTTTGCTCACTTGATTTGGGAATAATAGATGACAAATTGGACTTAATGAGGCCTTGATTTGGTGTTGTAAGGTGTTTTACACATCCACATTAGGTCTTGGACCCTCGCAAACTAAATAGAATGTATCTAACAATGTCTTGTAAAGGTGTTATAAAAGACTTTCACACTTTTCTAGACTTAATGAACCCATTTTACCTAATTCAATGATATGAGATGTATTTAATTGCATCTGTACATCAATCTAGAAGGCTTGTGAATTAAACCTAACTTTAATCTAGTGTTGTAATGTGTCTTACACATTCACATTGGATGTTGTGCCTTTCTAGGCTATGTGGACCTCATTTTAGTGTTGTAAAGGGTATTTAATCACATTTTTACATTGAATTTTGTGTCCCAAGCCCTAATTGATCTTTACATCAACATTAATAGGCCCCTATGACCCCATATTGTGCATCCCAAGGAATAATTTCATCAAATACTCGAAGAAATCAACATAACAACTGAAAGTCTTCATTCCTCGACATTCCAGCTGTCAAAAGGGCTCCTCTGGGACTAAGTTGCTCATCTGGGTGAATGAGTCCCTACTAGGTGGGACTAAGTCGTCCAACATGGCGACTTAGTCCAATTTGGCATATTTTCAAGATTTGAGCAAGAAATTTTGGAGTTTAAGGTTATTTTTCTTTCATCTTGGCCTTAGTGATCTAATTGATGAGAAAATAAGGTGAATTTCCTATAAATATAAGACTCTAAACCCTAAATCATGACCAATTCATCCATTCTTAACTCATCATTCATTGTTCTTCTAAAGCAAGCTATGGTTTTAGCATTCTAAGTCATCAAGATAGCTTCCAAGGACATTTAAAGGAAGATTCTTCATGTTTTGCTACAAAAATTCAAAATCAATCATTATGTCAAGGTATTGACTCCATTGTTTCATGCTTCATTACATTCTTTCTCCATTTTGGTTTAATTACCTACAAAGGGTTTTGACCAAGGCAAACCCCCATGCACTAACATCCAACATTTTTTCTTCTCTTCTTGTGTGTTTGTAGATTTAGGCATCTCAACGTATTGAAAGTCATTAAAGATCAAGTTGCAAAGTTGTTGAAGACATCTCCTTGTTGAACAAATCAAAATATCAATAAAAAATGACTTTCAGGCTCAAAAATTACAGTTTCAGAAGTGGACACCTGTCAAGAACTGAAGTGTAGACTGAGGGCTTCCGTTTCCACTTTCAGATTTTTAGAAATTCAGAAGTGGAAAAAGTCACCAATAGTGGTGACTTAGTCCCGCTGAACCTATTTTTTGGAGGTTTCTGTAGATTTGGATACCAATTTGGCCGAAACGGGTTTCGGGGCAATTTTCTAGATCTAGAACTAAGTTGCCCAGATTGGCACAAGTGTCCCAATTGGCTTCTTTATCAGATTTTCTAGGATTCCAGACCTTCATTCCATCCTTTTTCAACCTCTAGGTGCACACCTTCAGTTTCACCAATTTTTGTTACAATTTACCCTCATTTATAGGTGTTTTTGCATATCACAATATGCTTTCCAACAAGTTGCATTTCTTAGGTTTTACATTAATAATCACCTTTCTTTAATCAATTTATTACATTTAGAAATTGCATCTAGGCATATTCCATCCATCCTTACATTAATCTTTAGTGTTTACATTGCATTTTGGCCCATCTTTCCCCTTTTAGATGAAAAACCCTAGAAGGGCTAGAAAGACCCCAGGGTGCCAAAATATTTTTTTACAAATCAAATCCACAATAATAGTGGAAATGGAAACAATCATTCTCATCAAAATTCACAATTTTTTTTTAAATCTAACATTCAATGTTATTATTACAAAAAATATGGACATTTTGCATATGAATGTAGAAAGAAAAATGGAGATATGGATAAGAATAATGAAAATTACACAAATAAATCTAGATCTAATTCTCAAAGTATGTTCATCATATGTCATGTTGCTCAAGAGATCACTAGAAATATTTTGTTTTTGGATAGTGGATGTAGTAAGCATATTATAGGGAATAAAGACTGGTTTTCTAGTCTTGATGATCTATAAAGTCTGAAGTGAAATTGGAAAATGATAATAAAGTAGATGTAATGGGTAAAGGAGTAACAAATATTTTGACAAGAAATGGTCAAATAAATTTATTCCTAATGTTTATTTTGTACCTTGACTAAAGCATAATCTTATGAGTGGTGGAAAATTAGTACAAAAGGGTTGAGGACTTATCTTTTATGAATATTTTTTTAACAATATTGGATAGATTTCTAAATGATAGGCCAATTGCAAGAGTAGAGATGACCAAGAATTGGATGTTCCTCCTTCAAATTTACAACATCGAAGGAGAAGAGGAAGCGAATTTCAAAACTATGCTTTTAGACCAATCATGGCTATGGCATTGAGGTATGGGCATTTACATTTTAGGGGTTTAATTTTGTTACAAAAGAAAATAATGGTAAAAGGATTACCACCTATAGAGAAACCAAAAAATTCATGTGAGAGTTGCATTTTGGTAAAACAACATAGAGAGTTTTTCTATAGGAGTCATATATATATATATTAGGCTGCAGAAATCGGGTTTGTATAGCATGACCCCCTATAAACTGCAGTGCGCCTGGTAAACTTTTTAACGTGACTAGTGATGCTGGCACGACACCCCCTCTGGTACCACGAGATGGGGGAGACTAGAACTCGTGACCAACCACCTGCAACAGGAAATACTTAGCCAACCGAGCTAGGGCCCCCGCCCTATAGGAGTCTTATATAGAGCAAGGGCATTATTGGAGATAGTTCATGGTGATTTATGTGGGCCAATGCAAAATCCATAATTTGGAAGTAGTATTTATTTTCTAACCTTCATAGATGATTTTAGCAAAAAGAGGGGTATATGTTATCAAGAAGAAGTCTAAAGCATTCATTAAATTCAAGGAGTTCAAAGCTATGATGGAAAAAAAATTGTACTATACATCAGAGTTAATAGATTTGATAGAGGTGGAGAATTTAGTTCTCATGAATTGTTAGATTTTTGTAGATATTGTGGGATAAAAAACCAATTTACAACAAGGTACACACCACAATAGAATGATGTAGCAAAGAGGAAGAATAAAACCACAATGGAAATGGCTAGGAGCATGTTAAAGGCTAAAAACTTGCCTAATGATTTTTGGGCAGAAGTAGTAGCTTGTGACGTATACATTTTGAAAAGAAGTCCTACAAAAAGTGTCAAGGAAAAAACTCCACAAGAAGCATGGAATGGTAAGAAATATAGTGTATTTCATTTGAGAATTTTTGGATGTGTTGCATATTAATTAGTGCCATCTAGATTGAGAAGAAAATTAGGTGATAAAAGTGAAATATGTATTTTCACCAGTTATAGTGAACAATCAAAACCTTATAAATTATATAATCCCATTTCAAAGAATGTGGTTGTTAGCAGAGATGTAAAATTTATGGAAGAAAAAGCATGGGATGGAAGCATTGATGGATCAATCACAATTGGAGCACCAATACCCTAGAATGAAGAAGAACCTAAAGAACAAATTATGCAAGGTGATCAATCAAATCCACAAGGATGAACAGATACTCTAACAAGAACTCCAAGGAATGTTGTACAAGGTGAATCATCTGGTCATGCATGTCATCCTACTTCTAATTCACAAGTGATCAATAACATCTTACTCTTGCCTCATTAAGATAAAAATATAAAGGTAATAAAATGAGAACTTTGAAAGAGATATATGTTCAAAGAGAAGACAATTTGGATTTATGCTCAAATTTTGCATTATTCTCTCTTGATCCTATGCATTTTGAAGTAGTTAAGGAGGAACATTGGATCAAAGCTATGGATGAAAAGATGGATTCCATTGAGATAAATCACACATGGGAGTTAGTTGATCTACCTGAAGGTAAGTATTATATAGGAGTCAAATGGGTTTATAGAACCAAATTTAATGCAGAAGGTGAAATTGAAAAGCACAAGTCAAGATTAGTAGAAAAATATTTTGCACAACATTATAGAATTGATTATAATGAAACACTTTCTCAAGTTGCTAGACTTGATACTATTAGAATTGTTTTATCAACAACTACACATAATAATTGGAAATTATTTCAAATAGATATCAAATCGGCTTTTTCGAATGGTTTTATAGAGGAAGAAGTATATGTGAATCAACCACCAGGTTATGAAGTTCATGGACATGAAGATAGGGTTTATAGACTGAAAAAGGAACTCTATGGTCTCAAACAAGCACCAAGAGCATGGTATAGCAGAATTGGTTCATACATGCAAAGTAATGGATTCAATAGAAGTAGTAGTAAACCCACATTGTACACAAAGATCAGTAAAGGTCATATTTTGGTTGTGTGTTTATATGTTGTGATTTAATTTTCACTAGAAATTTATTTATAGATGTGCATTTAAATCAGTAATGAAGAAAGAGTTTGAGATGACATATTTGGGTTTGATGAAGTATTTTTTGGACATTGAAGTTTTTCAATCAAATAAAGAAATTTTTATTAGTCAATCTAAATATGCAAAAGATGTGTTGAAATTTTTTAGGATGTTTAATTGTAATCCAAAATCTACTATAGGAACTCAAAAATGCAAAGAAGACAATGGGTTGAATGTTGATTCTACAATGTCCAAAAGACTAATCAGAAGTTTGATGTATCTTATAGCTACAAGACCCAATATCATTCA
>VDFB02257635.1:0-24085 GCA_007258455.2 Sequoia sempervirens | reverse complement strand
TAATGAAGTGAATGAAATGATGTTTTGTATTCGCTGTAGAATCAAATGAATAAAATTTGTGAGTTTGTAGTATGAAATGTTTGTTTATGAATGAGCAACAGTTCTGAAAATATCATTGCAATGATCAATATAAGATTTCAAGTCTGTGGTTTTGTTTATCTCTTTCCTGCCCATTCCTTCATTTGGTATCAGAGCTGTAAGGTGTCAAGTACGCAAGGAGGGTTTGTAATCAAGCCAAGAAATGAAGTTGTTGTAAGTGTGGCTACAAAAGTAGTTGTTTAACAAAGAATTCGTGAGTCTGTCATTTGAAGAAAGTCATTGTCAAATAGGAGATTGAAGCTTCCCACATGTAGAAGCGGAAGTTGTGCAAGGATTAGAGCATGAAGACCCTAAAGTACAAAAGATTTCAGTGGAGCCTTGTTGTTTGAAGTTGACAAAAATATCATGTAGATTGCTGGCAGGAGGTCATTGTATGCTATTAGTTGCAAGGAGATTATTGTGTCTATCACTGGTTTGTTTGGCTGTTGATTTGGAAAATGAAGGAGCCTCTATTAAGAAAGTCATCCCCCAATAAAGATCCTAGTTTTTGGTGAGGAGATGTGAAGGATATGTCGCAGGCGGACTTTGGCCGCATGGAGCTAGATTTGGCAAAGGTGGAGATGTCGGGGCTCATGGCCTATTAGGTCAAATACGGGTCCTCACAGCTATTTAAGTATGCTTGCTACTCCAGACTTGTGAAGAGCAAACTGCGGAGATCGGACAAAAGGAGTGAAGTTGTCATTGTTTTTGGGAACTGTTCAAGGCCGTAGCTTGGAAGAAAAAAAGAGAGACACCAAGGACAAGTTGTCGGACAAGAATAAATGTCTCTTGGTCGATGATCAGAAGCAAGTTGAAAGAGTGTATAAAAGAGATAGTCGACCAAAGAAGGTGTTAAAGTTGAGCCATCAAAGAGAGTTTTTGCAGTTTTGAGGAGGAGGAAGATAGCCGCAGTTGTTGGACAAAATCTTAGCTGGGGGCGAATCTATAGAGTTTGTCGTGGATCAATTTTTGTTAGAGGTCATACCTAACGTCTGAAGAATCATGTAAGAAAGGAGTGTTAAAATTAATTTCAACTCCCGATGCCTCCTAACTGTGTATTTTGAGCTTTTGACATTGTATTTCCAGCTCCCAATGGCTCCTGAAGCTGATTGAGAAGCCACATACAGAAATAAAGAAAAGGTCAGTTGAAGAATTTGATGTTAAAATTATGGGTGAAGATAAGAAAAGTTTTTGTTAAGTTGTTTGAAATTGATGTTTAGTTTGGTGAAAAAAGGTCATAAACTCAAAAGAATTTGAATGGAGGATGTCATAGCATGTTGTTTAAGTTGTATAAGTGTCTAAGTTGAGAGAGAGTTAGATTGAGAGCATATTTAAAGTCTGTTGAACAAGTAAGGAGAGGTGTTAATAAAGGAGATAAAAAAAAATCAGAAGAGGATACCAATTTGCATTAGTTTCCCCCATCATGTGAGTTTGTGTTCATCTAAAAACCACCAGTTTGTGAGTTCCTGGTAATCTGAAACCACCAGTATGATAGTTCGTGGTCATCTAAAAACCACTTATTTGCAAGGTTTGTGCGTAAGGCCAACAAAGCCAATTAATGCTAGGATCCCCGAGCACCAGCAGAGTGACTCTATGGGAGGTGTAGATAAAACAAGTACATCACACCTAAACCTATGATGGACTGGTTACCACAAAGGGCTAGAGCTCATGGGTTGAGCATCCTAGCAGCATCATGGGATTTCCTAGGTTTTATTCCTAGAAGTTGTAGATTGAAGATTGTAGATGTTGAAGCATCAATGAATGAAAGAGATTAAGAAAGAAATCAGGATTCGTAGTTGTGATTAAGGGGGAGTGTTGGAGATTGTAATCACACCTACTCATCCAGTTTGCCAGCTACTCCTGACAACACCGTATCCTCTATTGTGCAGTCTACCTCTCAGCATTAAAGACAATTTTTGATAAGGTTTTGAATGGTGTTTTACTTGTCATGTAAGCCAAGTTACTAAAGTTGTATTTTATTACATTGCTTGCTGAGCAAGCTTTCATGGTTGTTGAATGCTCTCTATATATTGGTGTATTTGGGTATTTTGTATTTACTCCCAACTGGAGTCCAGCTCTCAGAGCTGTAAGGGTATGAAGTCTTTGTAATGTCTGTAAGGAGTCAAAGATGTAATGAAGTGAATGAAATGATGTTTTGTATTCGCTATAGAATCAAATGAATATAATTTGTGAGTTTGTAGTATGAAATGTTTGTTTATGAATGAGCAGCAGTTCTGAAAATATCATTGTAATGATCAATATAAGATTTCAAGTCCGTGTTTTTGTTTATATCCTTCCTGCTCATTCCTTCATGTCGCTCCCTCCTAATTTCGGGTCTACCAAGTTCTCAGTCCATGTTTGTTCTCTGACTTTTGTCGAAAACCCATTGCACAAAATTACTCCCAGACACATTAAATTCCGCAGCCTTCCGCCCACTAACTAATTCCAAGAGAAGAATTCCGAAACTGTAAACGTCTGCCTTGGCCGTGATTGGAAGGTTCATTGTCCACTCGGGCGCCAGATACCCTCGCGTCCCTCGTATTTTAGAGAAGGCGAGAGCGCTAATTTCCTTGTCATTTTCATGCCCCTTGTCTACCAGCTTTGACAAGCCAAAGTCTGAAACTTTAGCATGAAAGTGATCGTCTAGAAGAATATTCTCTGGTTTGATGTAGCAGTGGAGAATCCATTCCAGGCATTCCTCGTGCAGATAGGCCAGCCCTCTCGCAGTGTCCACTGCAATTTGAAATCGTTTGCTCCAGTCTAAAACTCTTGAGCTGTCTTGGGTAAACAAGTAATTATCCTGAGAACCATTCTCAACATACTCATAAACTAATAACCTTTGCTCACCTTCGGCACAATACCCAAGCTTTTGAACCAAATTCATGTGATTCACTCGCCCAATCATGCTCAACTCTGCCCGGAATTCATCTTCTCCTTGAGACACTCCTTCCAATCGCTTTACCGCCACCAATTTATTTTCGGGGAGGAGGAGGCCTCTGTATACTCTCCCAAATTCTCCCTTTTCGACACTGTCCTTGAAATTTTTAGTCGCTCGTCTAAGCTCCGAAAACTTCAACCTTCTAAGTCCTCCAGGAACGGCAGAGTAACCTTGGTAGTTATGGACACTAGGACTCTGAAATATCCGAAACAAAAATCCCCATCCGAGTGATATGCAAATAATCTCTGTAACCCCAATAGCCGTAACAATAGATGCCGTGATGGTAACTGTATGACTTCTTCCTCCTTTCTTTGGAACACCGGATGAAATATTTTGTGGTTGCAGTTGGGGTTCCGGGGAACATTTTGACGAGGCCCATCGAATCAACATCAACATAGAGGAGATGTTTTTCGTTGAAGAATCGCTGGCAGATATTTTAATGTACATGCCACTGGTAAGAAGGTACTTTGGCGAACATTCTCCTGTGCCGCTAGTTGAGTAAGCAAAGCCTAAACAAAAGCAATCATCCATGCAGATCTTCCTGCATACTTCCAACGTGATCCCATATCCATGCCCAGACAGCTCGTAACCATAATAATCTCTGTGAGGAAGCCAAAGAAACTGAGCACTGTTTGGGGCGCAGGAGAGGTTGTGAATGAGCCGGCAGCCTTTGAACCAGTCTGTTGAGTCTTCCATTTCAAAACCAGGCGGGCACACGCACGTGGGCTCTAGTGTGTATATGCAGACACCGTTGAATCCACAGAGGCCGTGGACGTCGCATTGCTTGCTAAGGGCAATCCATGTAATCTCCCAGTTGAGATTTTGTGAGTCCAGACTGTATAATCTCAGGTTTCCGTCAACATCCAGTGTCAATCTTCTGAGGGGGCCTTCTCCATAGTCAGAGATCTTAAAACTGAACATATCGCTTGATGTGAAGCCCCCGGATCGATCAAGAAAAGCCAGACGAGTAATGTTATAAGTAGTTCTGCCGATGTCAAATACACCATATGCAGTATTCCCTTGAGGCGGCCAATACTTGCTGGACAGATTCAGCCCTTCATAAATGAGCCACAGATAGTTGTCATCGTTGAAGTAGAAGCGGTAGTAGCCAGACTTATAATTACCCAACTCCATTCTTTAGATAAGATTACTATCTTTTATGAATATCTGCCCGGGAAGCAGCGTATCAGTGGGAGAATCAAAGCTTTGCCAAACTGTTTGTCCAGAATCACTGCGCAACACCAGACTTCCTGTGTTGAGAAGCAGAGCTTCCTTAACAGCAAGGACTTTCGTGTTACTTCTCCAGATGGGGATTCCGCCTGCATCCACCAAAAAGAGGTCGCCATCATTAAGAAAACGGAGAGAGGAATCCCGTCCATTGACGGGCTGATCTCTGTTGGCCATCCACACCACCGTCTTCGGTATAGGCATACGAGAATACCATACAGCCAGACAATATGCATTGATGCCCACATTATAAAATCCAGCAGAAAATGTGCCATCAGGAGACACCAGAAGAGTTTCGCTTTCTTGCTGTGAGCGAGAAGAATATCCTAATCTCAGCCCGTCTAGTCCACTACTTTCTTGCCCAGCTATCATGGAACTGTAAATTAACGCAGACGCCAGCCATAGACGGAGGATTAAACCAGAAGAATTTACCCATCCTGCACATTCCATTCTTACATATGAGTAGTAATGGTCGAGTATGAAGCTAATGAATAATAAAGTACCTCAAATTATATAGCCGGCACAATGGAGTCTCCAGTTTTTTTAAGAAAATTAATATGCTAGATAAGTTCTTCAGGTCTCAGACTGGAAAACTTCCACGGTACTTAGAAATCAAAATTCTTGACCGGATAACCATACGACTTGACAAGCCAATACCACCCTGGGGGAGAATCCGAGACTTGAACAATTCTGTGAACGAGATATCCATACGACTCCAACAAGTCATCCTTGACCAGACACCCACGTGATTTGAACCAGAAATTGATGCGATTTGAGCCACATACTTGAGATCTCGTCATAGAGGTTAAAACTTGGAGCATATTTATATTTTAATACAATTGTTCTTTTATCTTTCGGTGGACTTTTCATTACAGTTACAAATGTACTTTTTATTCTAACTAGCCATTATTGTACAGCCAATCCGAACGAATGTCTATCATTATAGCGGAATAACGACGGAGTAGTAGGACAGTCTAGTTACGACGAAGTCGTTCTTATTTAATAAAAGGCTTTAGGCAATTTTAAATTAACAGTCCTTAACTCTGTTCAAGACCATAAATGAAATCTGCGTCGAACACTGGGTACTTTCTTTTCGGTTTTGGCTGAGCTTCTTATATTTTCTTTACGGATTTTCACGACGTTAAACTGGGAAGCAGATAATGCGCTGTTCATTCTTAACGTCGTCATGATGAACGCAAGACCGCCTTCACATTCAGTTCGAACATGCAGTGGCATATTCTCAGCGGAGATCCTGCGAGAAATACGACTTGGTAAATGGGATCACATTAAAATTTAATTAGGTTAGAGGGTTCGAAGGAGAGCTATGAAGAATAGCACCTTAAAATGGTTTGGGCTCGAACAATTTGAAATTTATATAATGTTTTGCACTGACCAATTCTCGGCAGAGATTCTGTGAGAAATGCGACTTGGTAATAGGGATCACATTAAAATTTAATTAGGTGAGAGAATCGAAGGAGTCATAAATAATAGCGTTTTAAGATGGCTTGGGCTGGAACAATTTGAAATTTTTATAATGTTTTGGACTGACAAATTCTCAGCAGAGATCCTGTGAAAAATGCAACTTGGTAAATGGTATCACATTAAAATTTAATTAGGTGAAGGATTCAAACGACAGTCATAAATAATAGCACTTTTGGATGGTTCGGAAATTTTCAAACTGTAATATTGTAAAAGATTATGATAGATATTGATAGCATTGATAAAAAAGTCTTTGTTAAAACATCTAACTATCCTCATTTTGTATGAGTCAAATAAAAATATATATATTAAAAATCATTTAAAATAAGTAATGAAATGAAAGTTTGGTGGGGTTAACCAAATAACTTCAACAAAATTATTCATTAGTTTTTTAAGTATTTCATTATTGGCATTGTAAGGATTATAAAGCGAGAACCAAGATGAACTTCCACAAGTTATGAACACACAAAATAAGCCAAATGATATTATCAAAGAGTTGAACAAAAATGTACATAGAAGCCTTACATATATATACAATGTAGTGGAGGTAGGATAGTAGGACTAAATGTTTGACTACTTCTTCAAAATACAACACTTGTAATCTCACTTGACAATGGTGTGAGAAAGTGTATAATATGCATGTAACAAGTGTCTGTCAAAGTGAGGACACATCTTTCAACCACATGAGGTAAGAAAAAATCTAATAGTCTATAAGTGGATACTTAAGCAATGTGAATAAGTCAACCTATAAAGTAAGAATAACTAACTAATTATGTAATGACTCTATTTACACTAACACCTCCCTTTAACTATAACTTAAAGATTAATGTATACAATGATGATGATGATGATGATGATGATGATGATGATGATGATGATGATGATGATGATGATGATGATGATGGGTCCCCACTATTAGCAATGTTAGATACTCATGTACAATGCAATATCTCATAGAATAAAGAAAATAAGAAAACCATATGGGAAAAAGATTCCCTCCAAAAGAGAGATGATACAAGAAAATATGTAATAAATGTTCCCCCATAGAAGAGAAAAAGAAAGATGATATAGCCCCTATAAGATGATTAACTCTTTTAATGCTTCTCAAATGTTCCATGTGATGTCCTACTAAAAAACAATCTTTGGATGTTCTCTATGAAGCATCATTGATGTCTAATGTAGCAATAGGTGATTAGGGAGGAGGTGAACTATCCACATTAGATACAAAAGATTGAACTTGTGAGAATGAATCATTAGGGGTAAAGATGAAGAAGGCTTAAACACCAAAAAAATGATCAATCTTGCCAACTGCAACAACTTCTTTACTTTGTGAATCTCCAATGATTAATGAAGTGGATGTGAACTCAATTATATTCCCTAAATCTGTTAGCTGATAGATAGAAATAATATTGTTGGCGAATTCAATAATGAACAAGACATCAATAATATATCCATTTTCAATGCCAACACTTCCTTTCCTGTAAACAATCATATAAGAGGTGTTAGCTATTAGTATTTTGGATGTATCTATAAAGTATATTGAATGGAAAAATTTCAAGTAAGGAGACTTGTGATGAGAAGCTCCAAAGTCAAGAATCCATCGATCTATCTTAAAGACTGCAGATGCCTTAAGTGCTTTTCCCTTAGATTTTTTATTTTCCTTACAAGATTTTGAAGTTGATGAAGAATCAATGATGGATGCAGGAACTGCTTGCTCTTAAAAAAATGTGTAAGATGGTTATCCTTTTCTTCATACATTTATATTCATTATGCCCATATTCCTTTCAAAATCACACTTCACTTTTTCTCTCTTGGTTCTCCTTTGATTTGAAAATGTTTCAGTTTGATGGTGGAATGCTTGTCATCCTTGGTTTACTTATCTTTTTGATAATTTATTTCCTCATTTGTTCTTTGAAGCCTTCTATTCACTTTTTTTTTTTTGCAATTAGGGTTTGAGGTTTATAGGACTTCAAGTTGTCCATATGGATTAAAATTTATTTTCCTCTTGTTAAATATGCAATGAAATCATGATCTTAAAATGATACTTCCTTCATGGCTCCAAGAGCTCTCTTTATGGCATAAACGGTAGAGACAAAAAGTAGAGTACTCAAGACTTGATTTAGAAAGAATGGAAAGGATGAATTGACCCTCCTTATCTATCCCATATTTTTTAAGTTGCTACCTTAATAATTGAATTTTATGAAATAGTCCTCCATAGTGTCAAAATTACTTGGACTCAAACTTATGAGTTCATTTTCTATCTTATGACTTCTTAGTTTGTCATCCTTCCCAAAAAATAATTTCAAAGCTAGCCAAACTTCATTGGGTGTTTTCAAGGCATCTACATAAAATATAAGTTTTGTATATAAATTAAGATACAATAATCTCAAGGCCGGATCACACTTATTAAACCATTTGTCCTTATATTTTGTAGCATTGGATTATTTTTGTTCCCATAATTACTGATATAATTGTTGATTCTTTAGCACAAGGGAAATGACCGATTTTCGTTCATGATAACTGAAGGGATCCAATAACTTAATGAGTTTATTAGACTCCTTGCTTAGTAGATATTTTGTAGAATTTGATGTAGAGAGAAATGTTTAATGGAAATGTGGGAGTGTTCAAGACACAACTCACGAATGTGGTGAAAGACAATTCAAGACACCCTCTTGATTCAATGTTTGATCTAGGTTATTTCCTTAGCGGTTCTTATATTAGATATGTCACATTGAGATTGATTGTTTGTGAACTTCTAAATATCTCGAATTGTGTGTCAAATATGTGTTGTGATATCATGTGTGAATCAAGATATAAATAAATGGTGATTTTAAAGTCTATATGTATTGTGTGTTTGTATCTCCAACTTCAAAATAAAAATAGGAAAAGAAATGCAAATCTAAGATCCTATTTATGATATGAAAAAAAGGATCTAAGATCTAAATCACAATTTATCTTACATTACATTATTGAGAACAAAAATTGATCACATACACTCACTTGACTATTAACCTCACTTAAAAAAAGAGAATGATGGATAATGTGAATGAGATATCCATGCAACTTGAACAAGTCATCGTTGACCAGCCATCCACGTGTTTTGAACCAGACATCGATGTTATTTTAGCCACAGGATTGAGACATCGAGATAGAGATTAAGACTTTGTAGCATATTTCGGTCGACTTTTCATTACAGATACAAATGTAGGACAGTTAGTTACGACGAAGTCGTTCTTATCTAAGGAAAGGCTTTAGAAAAATTTAAATTAACAGTCCATAATTCTGTTGAAGACCATAAATGAAATCGGCGTCGAACACTGGGTACTTTCTTTCGGGTTTTGGTTGAACTTCTTCTATTTTCACGTCGTCAAAGTGGGAAGCAGATGATGTGGTTTTAATTCATAACGTCGTCGTGATGCACGTGCGACCGCCTTCACATTCAGTTCGAACATGCACTCGCAAATTCTCAGTAGAGATCCTGCGAGAAATACGACTTGGTAAAGGGGATTACATTAAAATTTAATTATGGGACAGGATTGAAAGGAGAGTCATAAATAATAGGAATCTTTAGATGCCTTGGGCTCGAAGAATTTGAAATTACTATAATGTTTTCATTGACAAATTCTCAACAGAGATCCTGTGACAAATACAGCTTGGTAAATGGGATTCTTTAAAATTTAATTAGGCGAGAAGATTCAAATAAGAGACATAAATAATAGGACCTTGAGATAGCTTGGGCTCGAAGAATCTGAAATTTTCAAAATGTAACATTATAAAAGATTATGAAAGATATTGATAGTGTTGATGGGGAAAAAATATTGTTGGTATAAATCAAATATAAAATATATTTAAAAGAAATAATGAAATGAAAGGGTGGTAGGGTTAGCTATATTATCTCAATTAAATTATTCATTAGTTTTTAAGAATTTCATTATTGGAAAAAGCATAAGTCAAATTTTATTATACAAAATCAAGGAATTTTTTTTGAAGAGGTTAAAAAGGATTGAAGGAAAACAAAAGAAGATAAAAGTAATAAAAAAACACAATACCTTCAACTAGAATCTTTTCTTTTCTCTTTGATGAGTGAAAATGAAGTGCATCCTTATTCTATTTGATTTGCTCTTGATGTTGATATGTAGATTGCTCAATACTCTAACATAACGTTGACATGATTTGATAGATGAGTGATCAAAATGATACCTTAACTCAATAGAATCTTATTAGGTGAAAATGAAGGAAAAAGTCTCTAGATAGAGAGTGTTGAAAAGACATATAAAGAGCTAGAAATTGTTGATGATGGATGGCTAATATTAAAGGAGGATTATGGTTTGGATCAAGGATGTAATCACATGACAAGTGTGAAATGATAGATAGGTTTAGGTTTAGGATACGGATAAAGACAAAAATAATTAGTGCAGTTGCTAGGACTGAAAGGTTAAATGAGATGAGTGGATAAGATTAAAAATCAATTTGACTTTTGCATAAGTGCTTAGATTTAATAAATCTAAGCAAGAAGTTAGTTGGACATGTGAAGGGGGCATTTGTCACATGAGGACAAGTTTAAATTATGATCCATGTGAAGAAGATGGAGGGATAGGATTAAATGCACAAGGGTAAAGGATAAAAAGGGTAATTAATTAATTAAGTAAAGTTTTTTTAATTAATGGGATCATGATAGAATAGCAATTACATAAATAGTAAATATTTATTTAATTAAAGGATTAAAATAAGGGATATCAACTAAATAAATGATAAATATTTTTTAAATTAATTGACCAGGGTAAGGGTGTGAAAGAATGAGAATAATTATATAAATAATGGGTAAGGATATGTTAAACGTTACGTGTGATTAGGTAAGGTCATATTTTGGGTGTCTACATTTTTCCCATCTTTGATATGACATCATGAAGTTGCATTGCATCAAAGAAGTTTAAAACATAGTGGATGAGAGATGATAAGGATCAAAGATGATACCCTAGTCAATGGGAGGATAGAGAAGGATGAAGAAATAATGAATATGATTGAAAAATTATTAATGATTAGGTGATTGGATGCCCCCTCGAGAGAACATATGGGTTAAGAGAACATAATTGTACTCTTGAAATATAAGGGATCAACGAGGTATTAGGATCAAGAAGAATATCAATTGGAAGATAAAAGAGGATTAAAAGGAGATGAAAAGGAAGGGGACTTTGATGATGATGGATAGAGTATGTCAGTATGTACTAAACAATCCTAAAATTTTATATAGAAAATGAAGTATGCACCAAGGTATAAAAACTAGGGTGGCAAGGTAACCATTGCATGGACATGAAACTCAAATAATGACAAACATGACACACAAGATGATACCCCATTATACACCAATTGTGACAAACTAAGTGTGTTAGTGTGTTGTTTAACATAGGGTTAATTAGTTGGGCATTTTTTTCCCGTACTGAGTAGTTTTCTTACCCGTCATATATTTCATGCCTTTAAAAGGCTTGTATACTATGTAATTTATTATCTCATCTTAATATTTTCATCTTTGGTTAAATAACCTTGTGTTGCTTCTCTTTTTTGTGAAGATTTATTTGCAGGTTGTGCTTCTGGGAGGTGGTTGATACCAACATCGCATCAAAGCCTTCAACCTATGCCTTCTTCTACCATTGAGAGTTTTCATCCAAGTTGTTTGAGATTATTATTCAAAGAATACATTTAGAAGAATGTTCATCTTTATCAATTCCATTTTTTCCTATGGAATCTACAACACCCCGTGTTGATCTTCCTTGCTAGTGAATTTCATCGAAGGCTTTCTTTTTAGTTTCAAAGGGCATGACTCTCTTTCTGAAAGAATGTGAATTTGATCATTGGAGGTGCATTCTTTTCTTGTGTTGTGTGTGTATCTCACCTGCCGCATGAGAAAGAGGAAGGCATGATTTGTTCAATCTAAGTGGCGTTTGAATCAAATTCTTTTGGTTGTGAAGCAACGTTTCTAGTTAAAGCATGAAAATTCCTTTGAGAAGTGCAATTTACTTAGACCCATGTGGATTGAAATTTGGTGGAGGCTACAATTGAATTTTCCATCATTTGGAAATTCACATTTGTTGTGCAATTCAACCATTATTGGTAATTCATTGTGAGAGGGCATGAGGTTTTTGCTGAGGCTCAATTTGCAAAACTGGAGGCCATGAATTTTAGTTTGGAGAGGCCCAATTTGAAGACCCATGTCCTGCTAGCCTTTGAAAGGCCCTCACGAGTTTTGCAGTATGATTGATCATTGCAAAAGGCACTAAAATTTGTTATTTGGAGGCACAAATCTTGGTATCAAACTTTATACTTTATAAAGTTTCAACAAAAATATTTTATTTTAGGGCTTTTGTGCAACTAAAGTGGTGTGGGCGCCAAGTTTTTTAAGTTTCTTTTGGGAATATTTATCCCATATTGGTAGCATGGGGTATCTTTTTGCTATTTAAATAGCATTATGGTGTCTTAGGTTGGTGTGAGAAAGTCTCACATATTGTGAAGAGGCTATCCTATACATGGTGTTGTGGAGACTTGTGCATTCATTTGGATTTCATGTGGTTTGGGAATCTACTACAAATGCAGAGTAAGGTGTACAATTATTTTGCTCAAATTTTTCAAATTTAATCCTTTTTAATTTCTTGAGAAATATCTTTTTGGATGTTGAAAACAAAATCTCGAGAGGTTGCATTGGTTGATATTTTTGGAGATCTCAGTTTGGTGTATTTTTTTCTTTTGTTGTTGAAACGAAGAAAATATAATTTTGTTCAGTGTTCTATCCCTTTGGGAGATAGAACACTAGAGTTAGGATTCTATTTCCTTCAAGTTTCACTCAAGGAAAGCCCAGATATCTCAATCTAATGATAGAATGAAATAGATATCTACTAAAAGGTTGTCCTAGGGTATGTCTAGAAACTAAAGAGGGGTTCACCACCAAGCTAGGGCTAGGAAAGAAAAATAACATGAAAAACCTAATGACAAAACTTAATGCTATGTAAAACTCAAATAAATAACCTAGAAATGAATGCAAAACAAAACAAAAATCTAAGAAATCAGAGAGGTGCACTTGGAAACCTATCGAATCTTGAATGAGGACCTGAAATGTTAAAAATGATGAATTTAATGCACACTAGGACTCATACACTAGTCTGGGTGATTTAGTCCCATATTAGGGTTTCTAGGTAAGAACAAAAATCTGGTGATGACAAGTTTGGATCTTCAGAAATATGGAAAAGTGGCTATACTAGGACTTATATGCCAGAAGTGGCATATCAATCCTGCTTGGATTTTTTGGAGTATCAAGATCTAAATTTTCTCTTCAATATCTACTATGTCTTCTCAACCCGATTTCTACATCTGAAATGTCAAATTCTACTCTAAAGATGTCTTTTAGTGATCTTGTAAACAAGGTGACAACTTTTGACAAACTTGACAACTTCTTTCCAATCTTGCTCTTCAATGTGTTTTAAACCTAGATCCAAAAATCACACACTAAAGAGAGGGGGAAATGTTGTTTTGTTAGTGGATAGGGGTTTTCCTTGGTCAAACCCCATTTTGGTAATCAAACCTTGAAATGAAATCAAATGAAATAGAGAAATGATGAATGAACAAAATGATATGTTGCAACTCACCAAACCCTAGGAACAAAAGGCTACAAACATGTATGAAATGGCTAGCATGAATGCGGATCTTGACTCTTGCGTAAATATAATAGATCTTGACTTGAATGCTTGCTTGAATCATAAAACCCTACATCACAAATGTTAGCTTAAAAATAAACATGATGCATGATGACTTTGACATGATGCTTGCTACTTGAATAATGCTAAAAAATTCTTGATAATCACTCTTGAGTGCTCTTTGAATGCTCTTGTAAACTCTTGAATGCTCTTGTGAACTAAAATTTTCTATAATGCATGAACACTCAAGTTGCTAGGAGAAAATATGTGAAATAACCTTGTATTTATACTTGTCTATGCCAAATTTCCTGAAATTATAACACTACAAGCTGACATCAGATCTAGGAGAATAAAATCCTTCCAAGAATTTGAATTTAATTTAGGTCTAAGCTAAGCGTGACTCATACGTCAGTTGGGGTGTGTGAGTCCCATTAGGCTAAGCTTGGAACACACTTTTCAAGAAAGGCTTAGATTCATATGAAATGCATATCGAGGCCTCAAAACCTAGGTGTGACCCATACGACCAAGGTGGCATATAAGTCCTAGATAACTAAATCTAGGTCACACAATAAAAAAACACATGAATTATGATTGGATGTTGGTAGATGTTGTGACTATCCTCAGAAAGATGCATTAAATAAGGCTTATGGATGCAAAATAAGGCCAAATTAGGCATAAATAATCCCAATTAATTAATAAGAAACCTAGATTAGTGTGAAAGTGTAAGAAAACACTTTACAACACCCTAAATAAGGCACAAATATGTCTATTTAGTTCACAAGGGCCCAAACAAGTGTGAAAATGTAGAGGGATACATTTTCCTACACTACATTTAGCCCCCACTTTAGCAAGAGGAGGAACTTGCTTCAAACTCACACTAAAGTAGATGAAACTTACATTAAGAGGGATTCAAATGTACCAATGCTAGCAAGATAGGATGACAACGACCAACAAGATTGTGTAAGCCCCAAAGATCAAGATCCTATGGCAAACCAACATAGACACAAAAGAAAACACATGGAAAACAATGTAAGGAGAAATAACAAGGCATAAGCATACATTGTGAAAGATAAATAGAAAGAAAAAAAGGGGTGGATCAAGCTTTAACCATTTGTCCCACATGCTATGGATTATATCTAAGCTATTTTTCCAAAAATGCACTCTCACTCTGAGGCAACGAAACTTCAGGCTATCTGCTAGGTGAGTATCTAAAATGGTGAGACACATAGACATGCATGTGGTATGTCCTCACACAGATAAGCAAGTGGCTATGGGAAAGTCACGCCTAAGTTTAGCTTCCCGTTCAACTAGATCAAAGCTATACCTCCTGATAACATTGATAAGGTGCCACACAACAATGAACTTTGAGCTTCACGAGGCAAGCAAAACTTTGTATGCTTGATACTCATGAACAAACAAGATGGCGCCATAGGCAAACAAAGTGTGTTATGGAAGGTGGCTATATAACCAAAATTGAAAAATAGTGTAAGGTACATTTAAAGGAGTCTTGCTTAGTTCATGTAAGGTCTCTAAAATTTTCATCATTCTCCAAATACTCATAGAACAAGAAGAATGACACAAAGAATAGAAGCAACCAACTTTTGAGTGATGATAGTGGATCCTATTCCTATGGTCACCATGATTATCAATGTTTGGCTTCTAGGAGTACTACTACTTGTGGAGGGTAGGATCAACCTTCCTAGACACTATTTACCTCTTCTTTTGGGTAGGGAGGTGTTACTCTTGATTGGCTTGAATCAAGCAAGTTTTCTCACTTGAAGTTAGCCACATCTCCAATCCATTCATTGTAGCTTCTAAAGACGAAGAACATGCTCTCACTTATTGGGAGTCAATTAATGATGTTACCCATGGAAGTGTTTGGGGCAATCTAGATTATAAAAGTCATCCTCTATCTAATTTTGCTATAACTACTTAGAGTTTGTTGGAATTGATCCTTTTATTATCATTTCTTCTTTATTTTGACCATAATCTAATTAGTTTTCATGAATATCTACAAGGAAATGTTCATCCAAGAAAAATCTACAAGCTTGACCGTATTATTTGTTCGCCATGACTTAGATTGAATAATTAAAGATTTAACCGTATACTTGTTCCTATGACTTAGATTGAATAATTAAAGCTTTAACCGTATACTTGTTCCTATGCCTTGGATTGAATATTTAACGATTTTCCCGCGACTTGGACTTGTTCGCTATGACTTAGATTGAATAATTAAAGATTTTCCCGCGATCTGGACTTGGCTCCTTACTAACTCAAGAACGTGCAATTGCTAGTTGAATACCTGCCTAAATGCAAAAGGAAAAAAATCAACCACTAGCGTGTGTTGACTGAAATCCCCAATCATAAATACTCACATATGATCCGACATGGATGACGGGGTCAAGACCATGGAGAGACTTTCTCTGTAGTTTTTCTGTATGCTCGCCATCTAAGTACCATTCTCCGAATGTTTCTTGTTGCACGGTTAAAGTGAGATTCTCTACTAGCTGTGTGTTTACAATGGATTGTTTTCATTTTGTTCTATGTCTACGGTCTATATTGTCTGCCGTTTTCTGCCTTTCCCTAATCTCTGCACAAAAGATTCATGGATTACAGAGGCTGAGATTAGGACATTCCCTCTCACCGGAAAGAAATCAAACTGTCCTGCAGTCTCCGGATGGCATATTTTCCGCTGGGTTTTATATGGTTGGCATCAACGCCTATGGCTTTGCAATATGGTATTCTCAAACTCCTTTCCCATATACAGTTGTTTGGATGGCCAACCGGGACCGACCCGTTAACGGCAAGGATTCCAGTCTTCGTCTTCAGAAGGATGGAGACTTTGTTCTTTTGGATGCAGATGGAAGCGCTGTATGGAGAACGAATACCAAAGGACTTGGTGTGACGGAAGCGGAGCTTCTAACTGGGGGAAATCTGATTCTACGCGGCTCTTCTGGACAAATAATTTGGCAAAGCTTCGACTCGCCTACTGATACGCTTCTTCCCCAGCAGCCCTTCACAACGAGAACACAGCTCATTTCCAGAATGGGGTCGGAAAACTACAGGTCTGGCTACTATCGTTTATATTTCAACGATGACAACTATCTGGGGCTCATTTACGAAGGGTTGAATCTCTCCAGCAAGTATTGGCCTGAGCCATGGAAAACTCCAGCTGATAACGGAAGAGACACATTTAATATTACTCGTGTAGCAGTTCTAGACGGATCTGGTGGTTTCAGCTCAAGCGATCGGTTTGGTTTCAATGCCTGGGACTATGGTGAAGGGCCCCTCAGAAGATTGACACTGGATACTGACGGTAACTTGAGATTATACAGCCTCAATTCGCAAAATGGCAGCTGGAAAATTTCATGGGTTGCAGTTACACGGCAGTGCAAAGTTCACGGTCTGTGCGGTTTTAATGGTATGTGTATATATACACCAGAGCCCATGTGCGTGTGCCCGCCTGGTTTTGAAAGGGTAGACGTAAATGATTGGTTCAAAGGCTGCCGGCTCGTCAACAAGTTCTCTTGCGGTGTAAATCGTGCCCAGATGCTTAGGATTCCGTACGCCGATTATTATGGGTTCGATTATTTCGACAGAAATGGTATGTCAATTGAGGAGTGCGAAAAATTCTGCATGGATGATTGTAATTGTTTGGGATTTGGCTACAGGGTTAGCGGTTCAGGCTCTTGTTATCCAAAGTATTATCTTATTAGTGGATTTCAATCTCCAGAGGCCCCAAATTACATATATATTAAGATATCCATCAATGAATCTTCAGTGACCAATATCTCATCTCTGCTTACATTGCTGCCATCTGAATCAGGCTCACCAGCATGTTCGCTCCCTTCGGAATCCCAACTACAGCAACAAAATATTTCGTCCACAGTTGGAGAAGAGGGTGGATCAAATCAGCTGATCATTGCCTTCGTCTCTTTTGTTTCTGCTCTTGGGTTAATAGAAATTATTTGCATTGCTTTGGGTCGGTGGTTTTTCATTAAAGTATTTCACCAGGCCGATGTCTATAATCGACAAGGCTACTTTGCCATTCCTGGAGGGCTTAAAAGGTTCAAATTTTCAGAACTCAGAAGGGCGACCAATAATTTCAGTGAGAGAGTGGGAAATGGTCGATTTGGAAGTGTATACAAGGGCCTCCTTCTCCCCGAAAATAAAGTGGTGGCGGTCAAGCGATTGGAAGGAGTGTCTCGAGGAGAAGATGAGTTCCGGGCTGAATTAAGTATGATTGGCCGCGTTAATCACATGAATCTGGTTAGAATGCTTGGATACTGTACGGAGGCAAAGCACAGGCTATTAGTTTATGAGTATGTTGAGAATGGTTCACTGGATAAGTATTTGTTTACCCAAGGCACCTCAGAAGTCTTAGATTGGAACACAAGATTTCAAATTGCAGTGGGTACGGCTAGAGGGTTGGCTTATCTACACGAGGAATGCCTGGAATGGATTCTCCACTGCGACATCAAGCCAGAGAATATTCTTCTGGACGAGCAGTTTCGAGCGAAAGTTTCAGACTTTGGAATGGTAAAGCTGGTTGACTGTGGGCACATAACTGAGAGAGACCATAACGCTCTTGCCTTCTCTACTATACGAGGGACGAGAGGTTACCTGGCACCAGAGTGGACGATGAACCTTCCCATCACAGTCAAGGCAGACGTTTACAGTTTTGGCATTCTTCTCTTGGAATTAGTTAGCGGGCGGAAGGCTGCAGAATTTAATATGTCTGGGAGTAATTTTTTCCAATGGACTCTTGACAATGTCAGAGAAAAAATATGGAACGAGAACATTTTGGATCCCAAATTAGGAGGGAGAGATGTGGAGTGGAAGTCAATGGTGCAAATGGAGAGGGTGTTGAAAACAGCGTTGCTGTGCATTGAACAGGACAAAGATGAGAGGCCGTCCATGAGTCAGGTGGTTGAGATGTTAAATTCAACAGCAGGAGGAGGAGATGGAAAAGAGATTGAAATGTCTCAAATTTTCAGGGAAACAAGGGAAATATCGGCTTATTCTAAAACTTCTTCTATGTGGATTCATGAATTGGCTCAAGCTTCGTCGCTGTTAAACTCGGGTGGTATTGATTATGTATAAGTGATTTTTCTTGTTATCTTGGTAAACATTTTAAGGTCTATTCTATTTAGGAAAAAAAGGGCCAAATGAAGTGATCAAATGTCTTCTCAGTTGCAAATATTTTTTAGTTAATAAAGTTGTGTTCCTACACTTCATGAGGAACATTCTAGTATATATCTGTTCCTTAGGATGATCTTCACTAAAATATTTTACCGAAGGCAAATGTGGAGAAAGAGAGGAAAATAAATAAATAAATAAAATTGGAGTTTATATTTGTTCATAATAGAGTATTCTTTTGTTTTTTCTAATTTATTTTTGTATAATTCTTTTGTAAGGTCTTTAATTTTGTTCTTATTAAAAAAATATTTTTCTAACAAATTTATGCTAAAAAAATTTTGAACAGCTACTTTTATAGGATATAAATATACTTTCAAAGTGAAAACATATAAAGATATATTTGATAGAAAGAAAATTGACAGAGATTCACAGGGAGGGCTTTTGCATTGGCGTACGAGTTTTGACGTGGCGTTCTCGGTGGGGGGGTCGGCACACTCCCCCATGCAGGTTTGGTCGTTGCAAGTTTTTTTTCCTCTCTCCCTTACTCTTTGTGTTTCTCGCCTACCCTTTGTGCCGCTTTCGTTCACTGTAGTTGTTGTCAGTTTTTTTTTAGGGTTTTCTAGTGTAGGGCTAGTTTGACATGGTGTGGGTTCTGGGCTCTTCACTGCATTGATGGAGGGAGGCTCGAGTGACCTTGGCCCTGAACCGGGTAACACTGGAAATTCTCTCCCGATAGTCGCTAAGGAGGGCGGGACTAAGTCTTTCAAAGAGGCGCTCGCATGCAGTTGTGGAGAGTTCCCCGCAAAGGCCAAGTTTGAATTTGAGGAGAATGCTATCCATAGTCAGGCAGAAGGTAAGTTTCCCTCTTTTGCTCCAAATAAGCTTGTCATTTCTCTAAACCAGGCTCTTAAATCTGTTATTTCAAATGAGAAGTGTAGATTAAAAGACTATGCCTTATTCTTTACTACCGTCGACTCCTCCAGAGTCTCGGCGAGAAAATTCATAGATGATTGGATTATTAAAATATGGGAAAATAAATTTGGGATTCTAGTAAAATTTTGTAGGATGATCCAACGGGGATTATTTGTTATTTTCCTTGCTAACCATGAGATGCAAAAAAAGCCACTGAAAAACCCTTCTGGAACCTCAGAGGATGCACCTTTAGGGCACTTTCGTGGTCTCCGTCTGCCATTGCTGAAGAAATTCTGGCCCTCTCTGCCCCCAGGTGGGTAGTCCTTAAAAATTTGCAGCCTAAGTTTTGGAGGATCATCCCTCAGATTTTGGCTCCCATCGGCTTTGTTGTGTGGGTTGACGAGGAAAAAGCCACACTTCCACATCTTGATGCACGAGTTCTAGTAACTCTAAACCCGGGCATCAAGATTCCTGATAATATTGTCATTAATGAGGATGGTTTCCTCTCAATTTATCCTATTGACATTCTCGGGGGTTTGAATGCTTGTTTCCTCTACCGTCGAGAAGGCCATGTTCGAAAGAACTGTCCGGTGATTAGGAAGAATGGTCCTAATGCTAAAGGGCATGATCCCTCTGTGTCTGACCTCATTCCTCCCCATTTTGCTTCTGGTTCTCAGCCTGTGTCGAAGGAAGTTCCGAGGGCTGGGGTGTCGGCTATGAGGAATGAGGGTAGGGATGGTCCCATCTCACAGGAGTCATATCCGGCCAACCCTTTGATGTCCAAGTGGTTTAACGATTCTGTGGGGGTCTTACAAGATGGGAGAATACAGGAAAAGATGCCTCCTCCCCATTTGAAACACCCAAGTGACATGGTCCTCCACAACTCATTTGAGGCCCTTACTAGGTACAAGGTTGAGGGTGCCCTTGACTCGGGTGATGTTGGTGCTAGAAGCACTCACATGCTGGCCCGCAACATAGCCAGCAACCCAAGCATTGTTGAAAAATTAAATGCCCAACAGTTGGCGATGAGAGGGATTAGACAGAGGATTGAAGAAAACTTTGCCAAGTGATATGACTCTTTTCTTGACATCCAAACTTCCAATCTTCAAATCAATAAAGACAATAATCAGTGCAGTTTTAAGCCGATTGAGAATTATGTGCATGAGGTTAGGGTTGATAGTTTGCCTTCAATGGGGGAAGGGCCCACAGCTAGTGATGTTGATTCCCTGTTTAGGGCAAGAAGTACTAGCACACTAGACAGTGCCCCCCAGATAAGTGACAATTGTGATCCAAACTACAGTAACACTTGTTATCCACCTAGGGAAACAAACAAGGATAAACAAATTTTTGGGCCTGATGGTGTGGCTCTCCCTAAACAAGATATGACTTCATCAACTGAGGAACTGAGCCCCCTTCGGGAAAAAACTACCATCCTTGATCCATCTGCCAATAATGACTGGGCTGGTAATCAATCTGACCAGGGATGTGATAAACCAAATGAAATAAATAAGCTAAACACAGAATTTTTTCAAGAGACTTTTAATGAGACCCACCCTACAAAAGTGTGTAAAACTGAGGAGGATGGCACTGTGGGATGGGACCATCAGATTTTAAAACCTAAACAAGGCCTAGGGAGGCCGAGAAAGAATAGTATACTAGCTAGAGGAACCAAAAAAGTGGGGTTATCCAAGATTAAAAGGAAAAAAGTTAGTACTATTTTATAGTCTCCGGCTGTGAAGAAGCTTGAGACTGATGAGACATTACCCAAATACTTTGAACAACTCAAAGGCGACAAGAGTGGCACTAGCATGATCTTGGCTAATGAGAATTAAATGCATTTCTTGGAATGTGAGGGGATTGGAATCCACTGACAGAAAATATATTGTTAGGAGGTTTCTTAACCTTGAGAGGATAAAAGATTTTGTGTTCCTTCAAGAAATTAAAGCTGTTGGGTTCACTCTGGATACGAACCTCAAATTTATCTGGAACTCCTCCATGGCCTACTTTACTACTCATGAGAAGGGTAGAGGCGGTGCTGCCCTGTTGGTGGCTAATCACTAGATCCCTTACGTTACTGGGAGTGGTTCCTCACCTTGTAACAGGGTTGTTTGGGTAAGAATTGAAAAAGAGGGTGCATGTTTTGGGATATGCTCTGTGTATGCCCCCAATGATCATAGGGAAAGAAGCAGTCTCTCGCAATGGCTTTCTGAATTGGAGGACATCACTTGGATTTTTGGTGGTGATTTCAATATGGTGGAACAAAAAGAAGACAAATGGGGAGGATCCAAATTGACTTGGAAAGGCAATGAAAAGTATTTTTGGATAAGATGTAAAAGTAAATTGAGACTTTACGACCCTATGGAAGGATGCAAAAGCCAGTCCAAAGGGGTCTAGTTCTCCTGGTGCAATGCCCAGAAAGGGGAAGGTAGGATTTATTGCAGGCTGGATCGGTTCTATGCTAATAAAGATGTGTTCAATTTCCTCCCGAGTGACACTGGGAATAGGGTGCAGATATACCCCTATACCCTGTCGGATCATCACTCAATCATTACCACCATCATCAGTAGCATCACTCCTTCCTTGGAAACGAAAAGAGATAAAAGCTTCTTTCTTAACACCCAGCTCCTGAAAGACAGTGACTGGAGGGTAACGATTGCCTCTCTAAGGGAAATCAACAAATGGATGTTGAAGGATGTCCTTGCCATTGAGCGATGGAATGCCAACGTAAATGGTTGGCGAGCCTTATTCTAAATTGTTGGAAAAAAGTGGGCTCTGGACCGAAGGAAGAGCGAAAAAGATTTGCAGGACTGCCTTCTTGAAACTGAGATCAAGCTTCAAACTAATCCTAAAGATAGGGATCTTTGTGAGAGGTTAATTCTTGGGGTATGTGCAAGATCATGATAGGCCAAAAAGTGGCAATATTATGGGTATTTGTAGGGTATGTGGCTGACGACTTTTTTTAATCCAAAATTGATGAAAAGAAAAGGGTTTTTAGAGGAGATTCTCATCTTTCCACCAATATAAATTATGCTTTAATTTGAATTTAATAAATAATTATTATTTATTTTCTATTAGAATTATGACTAAAGAGTCTTCATCGATAGGGTGATTGAAAAGACATCTATAACTTTCAAGCGGGCATGCATTTTTTAAATCCAAAACATGCGTCACATTCTATGTTTCTATACTATAAGATTAAAAAATAAAAATAAATTTCATGAATTTTTTTGACCAAGTTAAGGTGTGAATTGGAACCTCTGAGAGTTTTTATATTTTTAAAAGTTGTAATAAAAAATCATAATTAATTATTTACTTGGAAAAAAAAATTACAAAAATGCATCACATTAGGACATGAGTCCTCTACTTATATATAAAATATTATAAAAAATATTATCATTTTATTATGGTTAGGGTGGTCAGGATAGACACCTACTTCTTATTTTTTTCCCTGAGAATTTAAGTACTATTGCATTGAAATTTCAAATTTTCACCAAATAGATTTTATTTATTTTTAAATAAACCTAGTAGTTTAGAAACTATATTAAATTTTCTAGAGATTCTATTCTTACATATTTTTGAAATAATATAGATAACTTATTCAAATTTTTACGTCAAGTTGCTTAACATTGATTTTTCTTAATTTTTTGCCACTTAAGGGCCTATTTTTTCCATGATGATCCTACACATACCCCTTGCTAAAGATAGTTTGCAGAAAATTCAGTCCCACAAGCTAGCAACAAAAAGTCAGAGCTAAGCTAAATTGGCTAAAAGGTGGGGATAAGGGGTTAAAATTTTTCTTTAATTTTCTTAAGGAGAAGAAAGCGAAGGAACAGGTGGGTCAAGTTTGGGATGGGGATCAGCTTTGCACCGCTCAGGAGGATGTGTTGGAGTGCTTTGATTCTTTTTTCAAAGATATTTTCACCTCAAAATGTGGGGATGGCCAGGGTACGAGGGCCAGGGCCATCATACAGGGGCTTATTCCCAAGATGATTGGGGAGGCTGATTGTCACCAGCTAGAAAGTGAGATCACCAAAAGTGAAGTAGCCTCTGCAATTGCCTCCATGTGTAATGATAAGTCCCCAGGAGGGGATGGCCTCCCTATGGAATTCTATAAAGAATTCTCTGATTGGGTGTGTGATGATCTCCTGCAAGTCTATATGGAAGCCTTGGAAAAAGGTTCGTTGGGTGAGGACATCAACGGGGGGATCATCAAGCTGCTCCCCAAAGGTGGAGACAATACCTCTTTTAAAAACTAGAGGCTGATAACGTTGTTGAATATCTCTTATAAGATTTTGGCCAAGATAGTTCCTTCCAAGCTGGTCAATATCTTACCAAAGTTTATAAGCAGTACCCAGACTGGTTTTATAAAAGGCAGAATCTATATATCCTCAAAAATCTCATAAAAAGCTGGGAAGCTCTGGAGTGGGCCAAATGCACTAATCAGAACACTGCAATGCTCCTTTTAGACTTCGAGAAGGCGTATGATAGGGTGGAGTGGGTCTTTCTGAAAACTATCCTCCAGACATTTGGATTCCCCACCAAGTTCTGTAATATGGTTGATACTCTCCTGAAAGATGCTTAGGCCCAAGTTGAGGTAAATGGTATGCTCTCTGATAAAATCCCTCTCAAG
>VDFB02257634.1:0-26620 GCA_007258455.2 Sequoia sempervirens | reverse complement strand
TGCACAACAATAAACATACTATGGCCTCCAAATCTGACAACACCGCCACCACCGACACCGCTAACAACAATACCAGCACCTCCACTACGACCAACACCATTAATAACAACGGCAGCGATAACTTGTTCAAGTAATTTTTTTTTTCTTCTGCTTCTTACTTTCCCAACTATTTCTTAACCCTCTTCTGTTTCAGTTTATTCGTTCTTGTTTGCTTTCTAACATGTAAGAGAGTTTTACCCGCTCGCTTAGAGCGACGGAGGCGCAATAATTTATGTCCATACTTAGGAGCTGTAATTTAAAAAAAAAATTAAATTTCTGTCCCGTGTTTTCTTCTAACTGGTAGATAATGGTGAAAAATTATTGTGTCTCTTATCTTTTTAATACGGTTTGCCAGTACTGACGACCGGATCGCTGGTTATCTGAACCTTTTCTGAGATGAATAACTTGCCAATGTCTTATTCAGTTGCAGTTGCGTGCTGCCGTGTTAAAATAATGTCTATTAATAGAGATGCACCTGATAATCCAAACCAAAATTTCAAATTGTGTCTTTAAACTGGAGGCTTTATCTTGTTTTTGTCGATAAAACGTGGATTTTTTTTTCCTTAGACGCTTAAGAACTTCAATTGTCATGCGTTCTTGTGAGAAGGATTCCGCGAACCTTTTCCGCCATTCTTGCTGCGTGCAAGGTATATATTATTCTGGCCGCTTGTCAGGTAAATCCTTCAAATCTGACCTAATAATGGAACATATCAGTATGGAAAACGTCTTGAAAATATTTAGCATATTTGATTGCCATATTGGGGGGTTACATTATTTTAAGGTTCGATCTGTTTAGGATCTATGAATTTTTTAAACCATGATTCCTGTGAATCTTTTACTTTCAGCTTGATGACGGTCCAGCACGGAGTGTGATCCCAAATGTGAGTGGAAATAAATTACAGTTTTTCCAGAACTTTTTTCTGAAAAGGTATACCGTTCCTGTTAGTCATTAATTAACCATACTTAATCGGCTATTAGCTCTCAGAAATGACTCCATGTTTTCTTGTACTTCCTGGCGGAAGAAAGCATGGGCCTCTGACAATAATTTCCTCGCTATTTTCATAGCCACAACAGTTTCGAAATTCGTGTGGGGGTTTGTACGGCATTTTGTTGTGTCGTTATGTTCCTTAAAACGGTTTACGTTTTCAAGCTATTACTCGGGCGTGGGAAGTGAAAACTGTATCATAGAATTTGGGGCTGATGTAATCTCGAGGACAAAAGATTAAATCGTTTTGCTAGGCTAGTTTAGAACCCCTTTAACGGATGGCTCTATTAACTACATCCTACCTCTAGGGCCATTATTAAATCAGGCATTGGAGGCACTAGGTACCAGATCAAGTGGTTATAGCATTGTATTCCTTTTGTGGAAATCCAAGTTTAAATCCCAAAGTGGCATCTAATGTGGAACTCTAAGTGCACTGTTGGTCTTCCACTGTTTGACTACTAATAATAATTTCTTAGTTGTTTTTCTCCAAGGAGCTAGCAAATATTGTATTGCTCATGAGGGGCTAAAGTATTTGTATCAGTTGAGCTAATAAGTACCTTATTGCTAATAAGGAGCTAAATATTTGTATCAGTTGGAGTATTGTATTGATCATATGGAGCTAAGTAAGTATTTGTATCAGTTTGTTTGGCTTCTAATAGTAATTTCTAAGTTGATGCTTACAAGTAGCTAATAAGTATAGTATTGCTCATTTTGAGCTAAAGTATTTGTATCAGTTGAACTAATAAATATTGTATTGCTCACAAGAAGTTAAGTATTTGTATCACTTGGAATATTGTATTTATCATAAAGTGATGTATTTGTATTAGTTTGTTTGGTTTCTAATAGTAATCTCTTCAGTTGTTGCTCACAAGGAGCAAGTAAGTATTGTATTGCTCACAAGGAGCGAAAGTATTTGTATCAGCTTGTTTGGTTTCTAATAGTAATCTCTTCAGTTTTTGCTCACAAGGAGCAAGTAAGTATTGTATTGCTCACAAGGAGCGAAAGTATTTGTATCAGCTGAGCTAATAAGTATTATATTGTTCATAAGGAGCTAAGTATTTGTATCAGTTGGAGTATTCTATCGATCATAAGGAGCTAAGTTTTTGTATCAGTTGGAGTATTATATCGATCATAAGGAGCTACGTATTTGTATCAGTTGGAGTATTATATCGATCATAAGGAGCTAAGTATTTGTATCAGTTTGTTTGGTTTCTAATAGTAATTTCGAAGTTGTTGCTCACAATGAGCTAATAATTATTATATTGCTCATTTTGAGCTAAAGTATTTGTATCAGTTAAACTAAGTATTTTATTGCTTATAAGGAGCTAAGTATTCATATCACTTGGAGTATTGTGTTATGCTCATAAGGAATTCTAATAGTAATTTCGAAGTTGTTGCTCACAATGAGCTAATAATTATTATATTGCTCATTTTGAGCTAAAGTATTTGTATCAGTTAAACTAATAAGTATTCTATTGCTTATAAGGAGCTAAGTATTCATATCACTTGGAGTATTGGAGTATTGTATTATGCTCATAAGGAACTAAGTATTTGTATCAGTTGGCTTGGAGGCTTGTTTAAGCTATATTTCTAGACTATTAGAAAAATAAAATTAATAAATAAAATAATTATAACTTCGTTGTTCTAACTGTTTGTTGGTTTTGCAGATTTTGCAAGAATGGTCTTCATGACTTCATGCTAAACCATTAGCTTTGTTTAAAACACTAGGGTATTTTCGAATTCTTTGGTCCTCTCTAAACACATGGTGTCTAGTGGTTTCTGATTTGGATGGTTATTTCAGTTTCACCTTCTACGGTTTCCTACATGAGCATGGAAAGAGCTAATCCCTTTGCATAGCTGACGTTCCACTTGATCCTTACCAAACTTGAGCCCTTTTTAAGACTATTTTATAGAGATTAATGCTTTTTCTTCTTAAAACCCGGGAAATTTTATTAGAAATGCCTTCCACGGATGGTTGAAAAGCTTGATGTTGGTAGTTTAAGTTCTTTGATAAACTTTTTCTTTTTGTACATTCTTAGACACCTTTACTATCAGTTTCATTTTGTAGCCATTTTTCTTTGAAACCTCCACATGATCCTTTGTTCTCGTCTGCACAATCCTAGTGCACATTGCTTATTATTTGGGACATCCATAATCCCAAATTATAAACAAGCGCCGGCTGTTTACGTTTAGCCTTAGCCAATCCTCATCATGTACATTGATTGCTCTTGTTGCGAGAATTTACAGAACAACTCTTTCCACCAAAGGTGATGGAAAGCACTTGCATATAGAGATAAGCATGGCTGGCCTTTCTATATATCTCTTGCTATAGAGATCCATTCTCCCTTTTTTAGCAATATATCTAAGAATGGTAAGTACCCTCTTCTTTACTGAAAGTTTTATGTTGTCACTATTGTTATTTAAATGCTCATGATTCTTTTCTTAATTGTCGCTCCCTTAGAATCTGTTAAGGTTAGTATCATTAAGCTTCCTCCTCCATTAAAGAAGTTTCGCCAAAAAGTTTCATTCAGAGTTCAGTCACAAACGGTGAGAACTCAGATCCCATTACTACTCCTGTTAGTCTCATAGAAGTTGTCTCTAAAGCTGAAAAAAGATGGTATACTTATCAATTATGCTTCAGACTGTTGTTTGCTTCACCATTATAGTATTGTGTATAAAGACACTGCACAAAAGCTAGCCAAGATGTTTTCTTCTCTATCTTCTCATCTTAAATAAATTCCACAAAATTGGAAGTGTTTAATAAAGGAAAAAAATCTTACGGTAAGCTGTTTCAATTTCTTGGCAAACAAAGCTGCCAACTTTTATGTCAACCTGCTTTAAATTCCTCCTACAACGACGACTTTCAAACTGCCTTGGTTAGTTGCCTCATTATTTTTTTTGGACAAAGTCTGTTTTCAATCGATTTAGAGCTCTCATTGTTAGCGACCTGGTCCAACACTTTTGCAAAATGATCAGACTTATTCATAACTACTCTTGCATTGCTTTTGTGGGTCTTTATAATTACAATGCCCTTGTTTTCTTCTGGGAAAATTACTAATTAATCATCCATCCATTGTTAAGCTTGTTTTGGAAGGCGGCATATCTCAAAGCTGACAAACACAATTGTCTAGACTCTTCCGCCATTCTTGAAAACTCTGACCATATACGCAAACTACAAATTCTTGAATCGGATTTTTTTTTCACGGTGTATTTTAAAGCCAAAACCATTTTTCAAAATCACGATTGATGTTCTAGAACTACGTTTGACAGATTTATCTACCAAATCACTAAGCTAATTAGTTAAGTAGATTAAACTAAGTGCTGGTGTACCTCACGATGATTGATAAGAAACGTTACCTGTCTCCCTTTTATATGCCTTTTTAGGTTAACGATCTATAAGTGGTTATCATGGTGTTTTGTCCAGATAAAGTGTATGTGAGAACACACCTCTGTGTCCGACCCTTATTTTAATAATAATATAGTAGTCTAAAAGGAAAAGCTATCTAACTCAGGGTCAACAAACCTCATTATTCTTATTCTATTCACCCTCATTTCTACAGAGATATCTTTAGACCCGTCCTTGGGGCCAGTTATTAGTACATCGCTTGAATTGCAACAGATTTCAACACACTATCAATTGGGTCGCTTTCTTCATTCCTTTTTCATTTGGATTTGCTATATATAGTATTTTTAAGCGTAAAGAAATAGCACAAGGTTTACCAAAAATATTAAGGAATCAAGAAGAGAAATGCCAAGAAAGAGCTGCAAAAAACCCACAAAGAAATCATTAAGATTTGAACTACAAAGTTTCCTGAGGAAATCGTGGGATAGGCAAATTTGATTTTTAAGTTTTTGTTTTCTATGCTTAATTTTCTGACATTACTATTATTTTCCTTGGAAAACAAGTATATCATATCTTCAAAGATTCATTTACAGACACCTTCATTAACCTGGCGTAGAATCTATGCTTTCTGTAAACCATGGGTGCAAGTTTCATTAAGCGTAGCTTGTTATGTGGTCATGAGTTTCTCACATTTCAAAGATATGATGAGAAGTACTTTACATGTTCATCAATATAATATATAGTCGTAAAGATACGAGGGTGATGTTTAGCATCACCAAATATCATTCTTACAGTCAGAGCTAAGAATGTCTTCTTTAATATAAACATCGAGTATGGTGCAAAAAGTTTTCCACGTTTATAGAATTGGCGTTTGGACGCATCATTATGTTTATAGTTTATACAATACTCTTGTGATTACTTTAGTTAGCTCTAGCTCTTTAATATTATAATACTTAATGAGTGGATTTATATTTAATCTTAAAATAATAGAGTTATTATTAATTTTTCTTTCTTTGTGTGTTGGGCGCCATATTTGATTTGGACCCTAGTGAGAATCAATGAATAACTTTTAGTTGAATAAGATCGACTTATTTAGATACTGTGTGAGGTGTTTCTCGAGGTCTCACTTATTGGGTAATGAGTTTTTGGGTACAAGTTGAGATTTGAGTGGGGCTGTAATCCCAATGCCAGGAGCAAGCTGGAATCGGCTTATAAGATGAAAAGCAAAGAAATCTCGGAAGTACAAGACAGGAGAGATAAAGGTCGGTAAGGAATCCAATATAATTTTAAGCATAAATAGTTGAGAGGGAAGATCAGCTTAGTTAAGAGTGCTCTCATGAGAGGTCTACATAGCGTCTATTAGTTGTTAGTTGTGAGTGTGCTAGGTATTAAATGACAATTTAAAAATTGTTAATGGAGATTTTTATTATAGATAGTTAAATAATTTTAAAAGATAAAAAAACAAAAAAATTGTGATGCTACATAGATATATATATAGTTGAAGGGAAACTTCATTTTGTGAATATAGACAACGTACCAGTTCCTGTATCCAAAATTTCTGGTGAATCATTTATATATAAAATATCCGTCTCCTTATTCATTTAATTCACGTACCCTAATTTGATTGGCATCCTCGTCCCCATACGTGTACCAGTACCCTGTGTCTGCCGACAACTATGATATATAATAAAAAGACTTTAGCTTAATATACAAGTTATGATTATTTTTTGGTTTTTTTTTATATTTTATGATAGTCCAATATAAATATTAATAGTTTGGCACTGTCTTTGATGAATTGACCACAAACAATAGGGTTTAGTACTTAAATGGTCAAATTAAAGCAGCGTATAAACTTGAAGGTATTCTACTTTATATTTAGTTTAAAAGGTGTAAAGTTACGAGTAACAATTACTAAGTGTCTTCCTTAATAGAAATAAATGCTGAAAATAAATACCAAAGGGAGTTAAATATAGACATCTAAAATAGAGGTTGTATGGTAGATGATTTCACCAGGACAATACACAAACTCATAATGCCCATGCAATCACTGTTTACAATGTCTAATGCTTGCCCTTATTTGTAATGCCTAAGGGCTAATTATATAATTGCTCCTGCTCAAAAGGCACTTTACCCTTCCCACATTCCTGATGGGTCAGGAGGAAGGATATATATATATAACCATTTTGTGATGGTTTGGGTATAAAGCTCCTCAACATACTTGGCCAATATCTGCTGCAAATAACTAGTTATATATAGATTAGATTATTTTATACGAAATAAAGTTCCTGTGCAAATATGCGTTTATTTAGTAGCTTTGCCAGAAGCTTTTCATTGGAGTACTTAGTGAGAATGTTCATGAGATCTATTTTTCTGGTTTTAGATCGGTTTCCATCAAATATTTTTATTTTTAAAGTGATTTATATAATTTTAAGGTTGTAAGAATACTTTAAAATTAATATTAAATATATTATATATACGTTTTTAACCTGTTCTTTAAGGACTATTAAAGGCATATGTGTTTGATTTGTGAAATCAAGAGGAAATCAAGTAGATCTTTCTTGACATGTTTTTTTTTTCCAGCTGTTAGCTGTTATTTTAGAAGAGAGAATATAATCAGTAATACTGTTTGTTTTTAAATTTACCTTGGCCTTTTGGCTCTTATTGTTAAATTATCTCTTATGTTGGAAGCTGTTCTAAATTGTATTCTTGTATATATTGTTTTGAATGATAATTAAATATATTCAACCATTTATTAAATAATAATATTTTTAAAATATATTTAATATATCTTAAGTTCATATTTGGAATCAATGTTATAAATAGTAGTGATGATCAAGTGGTCAATTTTACGTGTTATAATACATTTTATATTTGATCAATTCAAGGTGCTAGGATGCATTTCATATTTGAGCAATTCAAGGTGTTATGATGCATTTCATATTTGATACTTTATGATGCATTTTATAATAGAAATTTTGTATATATCTATATAGTTGAAACATGTATTATTTAAGTTCAGACATAGAAGTGTTTTATTTTTTCTTTTAAAGTTAAAATAATTTAAGAAATATGGTGTACAAGGGAATTGTATTATTTTTAGCTTATTTTTATGAAAATATAAAAATTTGTAGTTTCATGTTTCTCTTTGTTAAATTTATTAATGTATCTAGCTTTTAAAATGGTTTTTAAGCTTTGAGACTCTTGAAAATGTTAATGGATAATTTTTTACATGTAAATAGAAATGATATTGTCTTTTAAAAAAGAGTTTTTTAAGCAAAATAAATACAATTCCATTATTTAAAAGTTAAAATTCAAATTAAATTAAATTTTAAGAAATATGAATAAAAATAAATAGTATTATAAAATTTATGTATATATATAAATTTTAACCTAAATTAATTAACTAATTATATATTAAAAAATATATTAATTGAAATTAATTTTAAAAAATTATAAATATTTATTATTACGTTATGAATAATGGGCACAAAGGTTTTTTAAGTGCTAACTAATTTGATGGAAGTAAAATACACTTAAATTTGAAGAATTAGATTTGCAATATTTATAATTGGTGACAAATTGAAAGCAACATGAATTTCTATAATATTAAGGGGATTAAAGGTTGGTATATATAATTTAATTAAGTAATTACATTCCAAATTAATATTAAGTAAAGTTAATATGATTTAAGAAGAGGGAAGAGATTGTGATAGGATTGTTTGAGATGAATTAGGGCTTTTTAGAATTGGTGTGATGTTTATTTTGAATGTTGAGATGTTTTTATAAAGTTAAATTACAATATTAAAATTTAGAATTTGATATGAGAGTAGTCTCATGTCAACTTAATTTAGGATAAGGTTGTGTTTGTGTTTTAATCTAATTGTTGTTAAGATTAGTCTTGGTGAAGATAAATATTGTAGATAAACGATTTTGTGATGTGTAATTGGATACAAAATGACATACCATCCCTTATAAAAGTGACATAAGATGGTGTATTTATGTACACAATCTTTAGACACTATGTAACTTATTTTTTTAATTGCTAATCTTTTACAAATACTATAAATTACCTATGGAAGACCAAGAGTCACAACTTAGAAATGTACTTATTTAGAAATCACTTCCACACTAGAAGCCAACTATGGAAGACCAAGAGTCACAAGTTAGAATTCCATATTAAATGTCCATTTGGGATTTGAACTTGGGTCTACACAATGAGAACTGGTTGTTTTAACCAATTAAGCTGAACGCCTTGGACACTAAGAAACTTTTGGTGCACATTAATGAGTAATAATAGTATTTCAAAATTATTAGCTTTGAAAGAAAAACAATAGAATTTTGAAATTGTAGGTGAGTGTAGTATTGTGATGTAAAGCCTTGCAAATTGAGTTAGTGATGTATTTAATTGAATAATACATTACTCAAAAGAGTGGATAATTGATGTTTAGGGCTAGTGAGTGTCAAAAGAACCAAAATTAATGTTAGAATTGCACAAAATGATTTAAAATAGAGACAAAAGTATCAAGTATGGACTTTTATCCTATGTAAATGTAAAGAAGAAAATATCATAGAGTAGATTTTTTTGTTTTTTGAAAAAATAAAATAAAATTGATATAGCAAAAATATGTTTAGTTTAAAACTTAGTAGACAAAATTATATTGCAACAAATATTATTGTTTATATAAAATTATGTTTTTATTTTTTCTAATGGAGGATTTAATATCATCCACAAAAAACTTTTAGCTATCTAATATCAAAGCATGAACCCTTAACGTCGAAACCTCTTTGACTGAGAGCCAAGGACTAGAGGGTATCCATTTTACCAAATTCGTTTAGGGCACAATCTTGGCCATCCCTTATATTGTTGAGGCCTTGTACTCAACAAGATTTCATCCTTGGTGGGATCATTTAGAACCATTCTAATTCAACAATAGATCAAGGGTCAATTGACATAAAATTATATTTCAAGAGTATTTATGTATTTAATAGTATTAGATTTTCTTTAAAAAATATTATTATGTAGTTTCTATATTTTAATTATTAAAATGCTTAAATAATTTATGAAAAGAAAGTTATTTTGTGGTGGTGTGCTATAGGTCTTTACAAATATAAAAGTTTAATAATTTTTATTTTTAATGTATAAATAACCAAAATTTATAACTTTTTTAAAATAAAATGATTAATTGAAACATATATGAATTATTAGTTTAATATTGAAAAAATAAATTATGATGTCAATATTGGCGTAGTGTGATGGTTTAATTGGTGTGTTGTTGCTCTTACTTTAAGGTTTAATTTGGGTGTTATTGTTGAGTGTTTATGTTGGGGATGAGGTCCCCTGTGTGTGACCATAGCTTTGAGTCAAAAGAGTTTACTCTTAAAAAATAAAAGAATATAAATATGATAAATGTTTTTAAATACACCATTGTATATACAAAATTCTTAGAAATATTTGGTAGGAAAATTCTTTCAACAAACAGTTTGCTTTTATTAGTATCTATCCTAAGTAATTGTTTTAGTTTTCAAAATGTTAATGAGTTTGCATCTTGCTTCAATCAATTTAGATTATTTATCCAAGTTTTAATAATATTTTAAATTAAAATTTATAAACTCAACTAAAATAACAAGTGTCATTAACGAGGTTTTGGCAAAACTACAAATAATTGTACTATACAATCATGCATGTAATGCCAAGTTTAAGAAGTGTATGTAAAAATGATTGCTAAATGAAATGCATATGAATCAGACATTTAAAAAATAGTCAATGAGAGTTTCACTATTCATGCATTCATTAAAATGAGTTAACATGGACATATTTAACAATATGAAATGGTTGTTTAATTCATCTTCAAAATGATTGTTTAGCTTATGGTGTATCTAAGAAATATAAAATACAAAATATTGTGTTTCTACTCTTAATGTTATGTATATTATTGTTACATCACCTCTTAATTTGCAAGGATAGTGGTAAAACCATTGTTTGTGTTGCACATTTAGCATCTTGTTTATAGTACCTCATTTGCTTTATACAAAATTTCAATGCTTTGCAAAATGTTTTCCTTGAGTGATTGTTTCTTAATGAAAAAATTAAAGGATCATGATATAGAGTTGGTGTTTGGACTTGATTATATTTTCTCAAGCCAAGTTAGCTTTCCATGATGCTAATTTTATTTTGAGAAAATGCAACACACACTATAATTTTTACCACTATTTTTATTTGAAGTGATAAATTTTATAGAAGAGGGTTGTCCAACTTTTATGTTTGTCACTTTAATGATTGTAAACTAGAGAACACAAGTTGATTGCAACCAAGAGTAGTTCAAAAGTGTGCTAGCTATACCAATTGTCTTAATAAGTGGGTAACTTAGGTTGATTGCATGAGTAACTCGAAAGTGTGTTGAAGCATGTATTGAATCACTTGACTTTTTGTCAAGTTGGAAAATGTTCCAACTTCTATGTTTGTCACTTTAATGATTGAAAACTAGAAAACCCAAGTTGATTGTGCACAAGAGTAGTTCAAAAGAGTGCTAGTTATACCAAGTATCTTAATAAGTGGATAACTTAGGTTGATTGCATGAGTAACTCAAAAGTGTGTTGAAGCATGCATTGAGTGACTTGACTTTTTGTCAAGTTACAAAATGTGAACCACTTATCAACAATATTGGCACATAAAAAATTGCTCATGGCAAGAAAAAAAATGCATTGAAAATGAAAGTATATTAAAAACCAAAATGAAGCATGACATCTTATGTGTTGCGCTAAATATTAGATGTTCTAATATGCAACAATATGTTGTAATGACAAATCCTTAAAGGATAATGTGAGCAATCTCTAAATAACATTCTTGAAGAACTTGAAATTTGGATATGGATGTTTCTCCAAGTACCATGTTCAAAGAATTCAAAATCTATGTCTTGATGTCCCTTCTTGTAAGAGGAGAGTTGAGAGTTGTTGCAAAGGCCCCGTTCAAAACATAACAAAATATTTGAATTTTTGTATAGAAATGTATAACTCAATGACAATCTCTTGAATTTTTACTATGAGCCTCCATTAAGTTGCACTTTGGAGTTTTCAACTTAATGGGAAGAGTTTGTGAATTGCCCTTCTAGGTTTTCAACCTACAATTTAAGTGAAAATGTACAACAAAGAAGAAGTAGTATCCAAGACATTAAATAACTTGTATTGAGTTATATATCTAGTGATCTCATTATTAATATCTTAATAGGAAATTGAAGGTACAAAATTGTTGCTCTTATCAATACTAATGTGACACCATAATTATCTTTTCTAAGAATTTAGTGTAACTCCATAATTTTCTTAGTAGGTTTTCACTCAATTGTACAAGTATCAATGCTTAGCTCATCATCAACTAGATTGACATTTACATCATTAGTAGACAAGCTCAATAGTCTTTCATGCTAATGCGCAACAATATGTCATGTTTAGCTCATTATCGTTTGAATCGACATTAACATCTACATTAGGAGTAATAATATCATTTCCATCAAGAGTAGATGAGCTACCCTCTAAAATGTTGGATTGGACTCTTTAATACGGTTTTGACAAAAGGAGTCTTAGTTTGCAAACTAGAATGATCAATCCATCAAAAATACAAATGATTAATTGATTTTGTAGACAAACATTTGACATAACATTGTTTTATTGAATGTGTATTGACAACATTATAGACAAGGATGTAGATCAAAATAATCATGGGAGGCATGTTCATAATGTGTACATTGGCAATATGTTTGGACTCGATGGGTTTTAGTGCAAGTGGATTTTGATTGACATGACAACTTACATCAATTTCACAAGGCTAATCAATAGGCAAATAATTAACTTTACTATTATTTTAAATGCCTCTAGACACAAATTTGATAGGTTTGGAATATTTTGGTATATGCAAATTTACAGGTCTATATACCCTAGACCAAGATGATGTGATTTTTTGTTTGTCAAATGTGCACAAGTGGAGATTTAAAAATATGAGAGTATGGATAGGTATTGTATCCATGATGTGTTTTGACATCATAGTTTTGGATTTAGAACCAACATTATTATGTGATGTGAGGGTGCACAACATTTTTCTTCAAGAATTTTTTAATTGTCTAGCCTTTATAGTTCTTGAAGAAGGAACACCCTCACATCACATATTGATTTCTTGTCACAACATCTTGCAACATATTGATTTCTTATCAACATCTTTTATTGGTTACAAAATTGCATGAATAACTTAGGCTTGTATTGATGCTAACATTATGATATTATCTTTGCCTTTTGTTTGTTGTTGACTTTAATTTGTAAAGATAACATGTCATTGGTGTATAATGTGGACATGATTATGAAGATTACACACCTTTATGTTGGATTCCATTGATAATGCTTGGAGATATTATAATTCACAATAACTTGTGTCTTTTGTTGTCAAGTGGAAATGGATTGGTTCCTTACCACTTTGAAAGGTTTCCTTTTCTATATATTGCTAGATTGATAAACCAAACCTCTCAATATAATCACCTTTAGAGATACTTGTTGGTATGTGGAAGAAGCTTTTTCTTTCCGTTTTACCCATTGGTATGTGAAAGTGAAGTTAAAGCATGTGAGAGTAGAGAGGTATTTGGAACAAAACATAATGTAAAATATATTCAATCTATTAATGACACCTTAGAGAGAAATAGAAATAATCATGATTTACATCTTATGATAGCAACAAATGGGTAGTGGTGGGAAATGAAAATGAAAATGAAAATGTCTATTTTTCTCTCGCAATTTACAGGGATAAAGCCACATACACTATTGTTGCAACTAAATTAGGAATTAGGTACAATAGGTCAACTGTGGCAAATTAATCTATGAAAATGTGCCAAAGGTACTTTGTATATTGAATGCTATAGTTGTTTTAAGTTTGCAAATTTTATTTTATCTAGACAAAATCTATTGTGTAGTCGATCTTATAATATTTGTTATATAAAAAACAAGTGTAAGCCAATTTTGGTCGATGTATGCAATAATTATGTTATTTTGAAAATTCTAATTAGTTTTAGACAAGAAACACCCTTCTCCAATGCAATTTCAACAAATTGACTTGATATTTGGGGATTAAAATTTATTGAGTGGATAAAATAGAATCTTAAGAATTTGCACATGAATGAGTAGTTTTTAAAAAGGAAAGTTTCAGAGATAAATTTGATCTAATGACTTGGGTATGATGGTAACCATAGAATTACTACTATCCCTAAGATTATGTAAATTATTATTATTGGATAATTCCAAGATCAAGAGCACACAACAAAATTCCACAAGTGAACAAAATAAGGACAGTAGTATGTCTATCAATATACGATTGAGAGTGTGCAAATACAATGATCAAGCCTTGCATATATAGGCAAGGATGAGGAGGTGAGAAGGTAGGAGTGAAACTTTGATTACCCCTCCATAGGTGGGAAACTTGTGAGCTTACTTGAAAAGTGTGAGAAAGTGTCAATAGGTGTTTTGAGTCATGAGGACGCATGTCGCAACCATATGAAGTGAGACAAAAGCAAAATAAACCTAAGTAAACTTAAGCTAGGTGTAAATAAGTCAATCCTAGAAAGGTGATTAGCTAACTAGGTATGACAATGACTCTATTTGCACTAACACCCTCCTTAAGTGCATCTTAGGGAGTAATGTATGTACTAATGATGAGTCTCAACTATTAGGCCATGTTAGGTACTCATGTACAAATATCTCATAAAGTGGAGTAAAGGAGAAAAATCTAGTGGAAAATAAAAACCTCTCTCCAAAAGAGAAATGATGAAATGAAATAAAATATACAAGTGAAGAAGAATATGACTCATGATGACACCTAAGGACTAAATCTATCACATAAGTATAAGAAATGTTTCCCCCATATGAGAGTAAGAAAGAGACTATGGATCCCCTCATAAGATCATAAAGCCTGTAGTGTTGAGTGATGCTCGAAGAAGAATGCAAAATGTGATCCTTGAATATTGAACAACATTTCTTCCTCGTGGAAGAAGTTGAATTGCAGATAGGTGCATGGAATCTTCCCATGTGAGAAGAACAAAAGTCTCTGAATTATGCACAATATACAAAGACAATAGTGAAATATTTGAAAGTTGTTCAAATGCTCCATGCAAATGCTGATGTACAAAAAAAATAAAAGATGTAGATGGGTTGTCATCAAACGTGCCTACCAACTTTGTAAAATGAGATTCACTAAACAAGTCTAAGATGCCTTGTAAGTAATTATCCCAATCAATTGTAGTGAAAACACAATTGTGAATATTGTGTTGCCCTGAATCATGAGAAACCAATGATGTAGGAACATTCAATACTGAAGAAGCAAAGTGTAAAGGAGATGTTATATTAGTGTAAGGTGAAGTAACCAATGAGAAGGATAGAACTCCAAGGTTCAAACAACCAAATTATATCTCCTTATGCATGTTGAAGGTATTAGTGTCATTTTTACTCAAACCATCATCAAAGTCAGCAAAACCAAAAGAAGAAAAGGAATACAATTTGGAATCATTATCATCATGACCCATGGCAATGATGTTTCTACTTTGCAAATCTCTGATGATCACAAAATGTGGTGTGAACTCAATTGTTTTTCTTGTGCCACTATGTGTAATCTAATAAATGGAAAGAAGATTATTGGTTAAGGTACATAAATTACATCATTGAATGTTCCTTCTCCAATTTCAATAGATCATTTATATGTGTTCTTCGCCTTCAATATTGGTGGGAATGAACAAGGTTCAAATGTGGAAAACAATTCCTTGGATTGCAACCATGTGGTGCAATGCCCTATAATCAAGAAGCCACTTGTGTGATGTGTTGTTTATAAAAGCAATGTGTGCCATACCCTTATTATTATCTTTTATTGAATATGAGGATGATGTGGATGTGGAAAGGGGAGAACCATCTATCTTAAGCAATTGAATTTGATTTTGTTGAAGAAGAGTCTTCAAGTCATCAATTTCCTTTTTGTAACTTTGGTGTTCTTCATGCCCTAGTCTCTTACAATAAGTACATACTACTTCAAACCATCTCAACTAACCATAATCATTTATATTTATTTAAATACAATTATCAAAAATTTATAATATTTCAACCATAACAAAATTATTGCTATATGTATATCAAGTAGCAAAAATTTAATGAGAATAAAACTATTATTTATAGCACTTAAAAATAGTATTATAAATTATTAGAAAATAAAATAATTTTAAAATGAATAATTTGTTGGGAAAATGTGTCTCAACCTTGCAATTATATATGGTTTACTGTTGATAGGATGTATGTTGGTATGTGGTGACTATTCATACAAATATTGTACACTCGTAACAAGACATGGGGTTCGGGGCATCGCCTTGAATTTTTTTTCGCTAACACGTCAAGGTTTTCCTACTGACACATCAAGCTTTTTTTCTTGCTGACACGTCAAGGTTTTTCCCCGCTAGCACATCAAGTTTTATTTGTTAACATGTCAAATGAAAAACAACCTTGTAAAACCCTAATTCTAGAAGGTTCCAAAAAGCTTGTTATAAGTGGTTGGGTTGTATGTAGACGTGGGTGTGTATTATGAGAGTCTGATAGCGGTCGTGTTGTCTCTTGATCTCTAGTGGTGATACTCCTATGAGAAGATTTCTCTACAAGTATATTGTAATATTTTGATTTCTGAATAATATATTAGGCGGCTTGTGGAGTGTGGGGTTTTTCTCGCGAAAGGGTTTTCCCCATGTAAATCATTATGTTGTGGTATGCATGATAATTGTATTTTTTTTTGTTTAAGTTTTTGTAACCATTAAAGATTTGTAAAGTTTTGCATTTTTCTCTCAAAATTAGTGTAGGAAGTTGTTCCACTACCTTAGCTTCCTTCCAAGTGGAATCAGAGCTTGACCATCTTTGGTTTCAATTGTGGCTTGTTGGGTTTTTTTTGAGCTAATCCATATTTGAGTGGGAGCTTGTGCAAAAGATACTTTGTGATCTTGTTGCGGGAATTTTTAGATGGAAAGTTCATCAGGGAGACTAGAGGTGGAGAAATTTTTTGGAAATAATTTTGAGATGTGGAAGCTAAAGATGGAGGATTTGTTGATAGATTGAGATCTATGGGATGTTGTTGATGAGAATGTTTCAAGGCTTGCAAATCCTACTCAAGCTGCTCAATATGGTGTTATGGACCATAAAGCCAAGGGTCTAATCAGATTGTGTTTGGCAAACTCTGTTTTAATTAATGTCCATTAAGAGACCTCTGCACAGAAACTATGGAAGAAGCTTGGTGAGATGTATCAGGCCAAATCTTTAGTGAACAAGATTTTTTTTAGGGAGAAGTTGTATTCCTTGAGAATGGAAGAGGGTGGATGAATTATAGACCACCTAGAAGCATTCAATTTGTTGGTGGCTCAATTGGCATTAGTTGATGTCAAAATGGATGAGGAGGAGAAATGTTAGATTTTGCTTTGTTCTTTTCTTGATTCATGGGATTCTCTTGTTATGGCTATTGGGAGTACTTCTGTTATGTGGTGGGTTCTTTCCTTTCTGAAGAGATGAGGAGGAAGGTATCCATAACTGCCAAGAGGCCCTAAATGTTCGTGGAAGACCTAAGGAAAAATGAGAATGAGAAGTGTGACAAATCCAAGTCCAAGGGGAGATCTAAATCTCCTAGAAAGTCCAAAGTTATTTGCTAGAACTATAGCAAGCCTGAACATGTTCATAAAGAATGCAAAAAGAAAAGAACAAAAAAAAAAAAAATTATTTTGATTCTGAGACTGAGAAGGAAGATGGTGACACATTCATTGGAGCTTTGACAAACTCATGCAGGTAATGATGCATGGTTAATTGACTCAGGTGCATTTTTTCATATGACCTTTAATAGAGATTGGTTTTGTGAATATGAAGAATTTGATGGAGGTAAGGTGTACTTAGGTGATGATTCTCATTTAGAAATTGTTGGCTGTGGTAAAGTTAAAATAAGGTTTTCTGATGGTAGAATAAAAAGGATTAATGGTGTGTTGCATATCCTTGGATTAGCACAAAATTTATATGAGTAAACTAATAGATGTGGGTGTGAAGGTAGTATTTTCTGATGTAGGATGCAAGATGGTTAGAGGTGTTATGGTGATTGTTAGAGGTGTCAGATATGGGACATTGTATAAGCTTGATGCATGCACTATTGAGTGTAATAGTACTTCTGTGAAAAGAAAGTCTGTAGAAGAAGTGAGGGTTTCACCTTCAACAGATGGTCATGGCTTTTGGGTACCCAAGGGTGCTATTTCTTCCAAGGCAAAGTTACTTGCAGAGAAAACTATGTTATGGCACTAGAGACTTGGCCATATTGGAGAAAAGGGTTTAAGAACCTTGAAAAATAAAAAACTTTGTTGAAGGTTTGTTTGATTGTAATCTTGAATTCGATTTCTGTGAGCATTGCATTTATGGAAAACAAAACAACATTCTGTTTTACTCGAGTTCTTATAAATCTTGTGGTGTATTGGATCTTATTCATTATGATGTATTTGTTCTTGTAGATGTTCTTTCAATTGGCAAATCCACATATTATGTTTCATTTATTGATGATTATAGTAGGACATGGATATATTTTGTAAAGAGTAAATATGAAGTTTTTAGTTGATTTAAAGAATTCAAAGCAATGGTTGAGTTGTAGACTAGAAATAAAATAAAATGTTTGAGTACTGATAATGGCAGTGAATTTTGCTCTAATGATTTTGATATATTCTATAAAGATTGTGGTATTCATAGATACAAGACAACTCCATATTCTCCACAACAAAATAGAGTTGTAAAAAGAATGAAGAGGACATTAATGAAGAAGGCTAGGAGTATGTTGAGTGGTGCTAGCCTAGAACAAAGGTTTTGGGCTGAAACTATTGCCATTGCTTATTACCTGATTAACATGTCTCCTACATCAGCGCATATTGATAATACGCCTATAGAGGCATGGTCGGGTTGCAAGCCTTCATTAAGGAATCTTAGAGTTTTTGGTTGTGAGGCATATGTACATGTGCCAAAGGAAAAGCGAACAAAGTTGGAGAACAAGGCTATGAAATGTATCTTCATCGGATATAGTTATGGTGGGAAAGGATAAAAGCTTTGGGATCCTATTGCAAAAATGGTAATATATAGTAGAAGTGTTTTTTTAGAGAAACTAAACCTTCTTTTGTTACATTGTAGCCAAAACCAAGTAAACATAAAGATATGATTTAATTTCCTTCTACACCTAAGAAAGTTGAATTGAGGCCTAAGGATAGACAAGAAGTTGAGGAGAGCTCATCTAGCTCTAGATCTTTAGAAGAGGAGGAAGAGCCTCCAACTCATCTTGTCTTAGGTCTATAAGGCATAGACAACCACCTGATGATTGGAGATGCATTTTTTCTTTGAATACTAACATGGATGAACCTAGATCTGTAGAAGAGGCACTAGGTATGAATGATGCAAAATCCTGGAAGATTGCTATGGATGAAGAAATGACATTTTTGAAAAAGAATAATACTAGGGATCTTGTACCATTGCTTGAAGGATGAAACCTATTGGTTGTAAATGGTTGTTCAAAAAAAATATTGGTTCAGGTGAAGGTATTGAAAAGTACAAAGCAAGGTTGGTTGCAAAGGGTTACTCTCAAGTTGAGGGTCTTGATTATTGTGAGATATTTTCTCTTGTTGCAAAAATGACATCCATTAGATTTTTGTTTTCTATTGACGTTGCTTATGATTTAGAGGTTGAGCAAATGGATGTGAAAATTGCTTTCCTTCATGGTGATTTGGACGAGGATATTTATGACACAGCCAGAGCACTACGTGGTGAAAGGTAAAAGTAAGTTTGTTTGCAAATTGAAGAAATCTTTGTATGGCTTAAAACAAAGTCCTAGGACATGGTACCAAAAATTTGATACATATATGTTGAGTTTGGGATTTGAGCATTCTAAATAAGATCATTGTGTTTATTATAAAACTGATTGCTTCTTGTGTATTGCATTATATGTTGATGATATGTTATTTATTGGTAGAGGGAAATGTATGATTTCAGAGCTAAAATCTCAACTTTGTTAGGAATTGCATGTAGAAGATATCAATTAAATGTAGATAAAGATTAAACAGAGGAATGAAAAAATACACAAAAATAATAACAGCGAGAATTTTAACGTGGTTCACCCAAACTTGGGCTACATTCACCAACAAAGAGTCCAATATTATTATCTAGCAAATCAAACCAATTACATTCAACAATCCTTGCAACTCAATACCGCTACAAATGTTACAATACAATATCAATGGAAACCCTAACCCTTAGCCGTTGTATCAAGACCTATGTCGGTTACAAAAATGGGTTTTTTTAAGTCGGCCAATAGAAAAATAATTTTTGATGCCTTTATAAAATAATAAGTCATTTGAGGTTTCAGGGGCACAGCCCCCCGACCCCGCCCTGTATTGCGACAGGGAGCACACCAAGAGCGTTGCCCCTAAACCCCGCAAGGGGCGCTGCCCCCAAACATCCATTAAATAATTTGGAGGGAAACTGTGCTGATAAAAGTGGGGAAAATTTAACCTCTGAGTCTGATTAGGGTCCATATAATAACAAACTTGCTGCTAAATTTGAAATAAAATATCTTGGTGTAGCTTAACACATTTTTGGGATGGAAATTAAGAGAGAGTGAACATAAAGCTATGGCTTGGCCAAAGCAAGTATGTCAACTCAATTTCACAAAGGTTTGATATGCAAGATTGTAGACCATTGTGTGTTCCTATTTAAGTTGGAACATAGTTATGTATTTCAAATTGTCCAACATCTCCATTAGAGATGAAAGACATGAATAGAGTGCCTTACCAGAGTGCAGTTGGAAGTTTGATGTATGCTATGGTTTGTACTAGACCAGACATTGTTCAAGTGGTGGGAGTTCTTTCCAAATATATGTCTAACCTGGTAGAGTTTATTGGGATGCAGTTAAAAGAGTTTTCAGATATTTTTTGAGTACCTCAGATTATTCCTTATGTTATCATAGTAATATAACTGAAGATGAGATTTCCTTTGATATTCATAATTATGTGGATTCAGACTAGGTAGGTGATGTTGATAGCAAAAAATCCACTAGTGCTTATGTTTTTACTTTATTTGGTGGTGCAATTAGTTGGATGAGTAAGTGATAGGCTGCGGTTGCTTTGTCCAATACTGAAGTAGAGTATATGGTAGCTACTCATGCTTGTAAAGAAGCCATTTGGCTTAAGATACTGCATTTAGATATTGGAATAAAACAAGGTGTAGTGACAATTTATTGTGATAGTCGGAGTGCAATATGTCTAGCCAAGAACTCGACATTTCATGTCAGGACCAAGCACATTGGTGTACATTATCATTTTGTTAGAGATATGGTTGAAGATGGCAGAGTGAAGCTGGTTAAGGTAGAGACTTTGATGAATGTTGTCGATTCTTTAACTAAGCCTATGAACACAAAGAAGTTCAAATGGTGTTCAAAGACTGTGGGCCTTTCAACCCCCAACAATTAAAGAGACGATAGTTACACCCTCACATTGCTCTTGCAAGGTGTTCAACAAGTGGGAGATTTGTTAGGAAAATGTGTCTCAACCTTGCAATTATATATGGTTTATTATTGATAGGATGTATGTTGGTATGTGGCGATTGATCGTGCAAATATTGTACACTTGTAACAAGACATGGGGTTCGGTGCATCACCCCAAAATTTTTTTGTTCACATGTCAAGGTTTTTTCTCGTTGACACGTTAAGGTTTTTCCGTTAACACATCAAATGAAAAACGACCTTGTAAAACCCTAATTCTAGAAGGTTCCGATAAGCTTGTTATAAGCGATTGGGTTGTATGTATACGTGGGTGTGTATTTTGAGAGTCTAATAGCGGTCGTGTTGTGTCTTGATCTCTAGTGATGATACTCCTGTGAGAAGCTTGCTTTGCAAGTATATTGTAATATTTTGATTTTTGAATAATATATTGGGCGACTTTTGGAGTGTGGGGTTTTTCTCCCAAAAGGGTTTTCCTCACGTAAATCATTGTATTGTGGTATGCATGATATTTGTGTTTTTTTTTTGTATAAGCTTTTGTAACTATTAAAGATATGTAAATTTCTACATTTTGCTCCTTTCAAGATTAGTCTAGGAAGTTGTTCCGCTACCATAGCTTCCTTACATAATTTGGATATGCATTTATATTAAGATTGTAATGCAAATTATTATAAAATGAAGCAAGAGGAAAAATTTAGTTAATAATTCTTAAAATAAATTGAATTTATAGACATTTATTTTTAAATATGAAATGACTCTTTAGTAAATCAATTATTTTGATCTTATAATAATTGTAAAAGGGAAGGGTAATAAATTTAAGTAATAATTTGATTAAAATTTTACAAATAGTAATATTTGAGATTGTAACTCAAAAGCAAACAATGTGTTATGATCTTTTAATTTAAAAGAGTATTAATTATTTGATTTGAACATTGTTTAACTTATAGAGGCAATGACATTTATTAGTATTATTTGTTGATGTAGATATAGTTAGAGGGTCTAGTTAAGGATTCTCTAATTATGTAACTAAACATATGTCACTCATAGTATGATTTAATAACAATTTAACAAAAATATGATATTACTAATTCAAGTTAGAGATATACTAAAACATTTATTGGAAAGGCTTACTTCATGAGGCCTTAGCCTTCAATAATATACAAGTAGAATCAATATGTAAAATTACAATTGTCTAAGTTGATATACAATACAATTCTCTTATTTTTGTACTAAGCTCAATATACCAAGTTTGAATTTCAATCTATAGATTTGATTGTTTGTTTTTTCTTCTAGTTGTTATCTAATGAGGATGAATGGTGTTTACATAAAGGGTGCAAGAAATTAGGATGAAGTGTGCTAATCAACAAATGGGTACAAATCTCTATTCACCTGAAATATGTAAAAGTGTTTGTTTAGGATGATTGTCGCATCTACTAAGATATATATAATCAAACTTAATGTGGTTCTAATCATGAACCTCCTTGGGACCAAGAAGTTTGGATATGTATTTGAATATTGGCACAAAGCCTTTATGTTTATTTTTTATTAAGGAAAAAAAAAGGTTTTGAAGGGACCCGAAACCCTTTACAAACCAAAAACAAAGCTACAAAAAGGATAGCCTGCAACTAGCCAAAAAAATAGCCCCTAAGCAAGACCCATCAAGATTTACATTTAGAACTTCTCTTGTGGGAGCGAAGAGTCATGTCGAAAGAAGGCCTAGAGAATTTTGCTTTCTTGCCCATAACAATAATCCATCCTTCTTCCACTTGTGCTGCCTTATCCTGCCAAGCCAACACACTTTTTTCTTGAAAATGAATGCTTGCAGCCACTGTCTCAGTGATTTCAACATTATTCTTCCTTGCAGGCACAAACATATTAGAAAATCCACCAGAAATGATAGCCAGAGCACTATCACCCGAAATGGCAGCCTGAGACCCAACCTCTCGCTCTTTAGGGGATTCTACAAGATGAATTTGTACATCAGTAGCCCCACCATTTAAGACATCCGGAGGGGATGCCCCAAGACTCTGTGGTTCCGACGCAAACACCTCAGAAAAAACTTCAAAGCCTTTATGTTTGTTACTGTTGATGATGTTTTTTGCACAACAACAAATCAGACAAGATATAATATCCTATCTCTCTTGAAAGGCAAATCTCTATTAGTAAGCCTCAAGAAATAACCCCAAGGTCTCTAATGTCAGGTCTTGACAATGCATAAACAACTCAGTGATAAATGTGAAAATACTGGTAATCACAATAGGACCTTACTACAAGCAAAATATTGAATCTCAATTTATTAGATTCAACAATATGATGATATTTCAATCCTAAATTTAATCCACTAATCAAAGAAATAACAAAAGGTAAGGGTTTCAAAGAGATTTCTAGATCTAACACTAAACCTAAGATTAACAATGCAAATGACAAAACGCTTGAAATTGACCAATCCCTCAAAAAATTGATTTCTACTTGACCCAGATGAATCTCCAATCTTATAGAAACAGTGCAATCTTCTAAGGTGTTAAGATTTTCAAATCATGAACATTCATTCAAATAACCCTATTGCAATTGAAATGAATGAACCCTCACAATTGAACTAAGCACAATGAATATAAAGTCCAGGCTAACTTTGCAAAGCAACAAACAAATAGAGAGATAGTTAGAGCGAAATAAGTAGAGCAAGAGTTAGCAAGTAGTTGTTCTCAAGCAAATATTGTAACAGAAAGCTGAAATTGTTGCTATAGTGGATAATTTGATGCAAGTAATGACATTGTGATTTGGTGCCATACTTGTGTTCTTCTTATCTTGCATGGTTCTTGTTATTCTATCTTTAGAATTGCTTTGAGGAAAATCGATATTTAGATTAGATTTGATTCAATGATGTTTATGATTTGATATTTGAAATGTTGCAACAATCCCTGGTCCATACTTTTCGCAACCAACTGATAGTTAGTTGCTTTGCAAAGTTAGCCTGGACTTTATATTCATTGTGCTTAGTTCAATTGTAAGGGTTCATTCATTTCAATTGCAATAGGGTTGTTTGAATGAATGTTCATGATTTGAAAATTTTAATACCTTAGAAGATTGCATTGTTTCTATAAGATTGCAGATTCATCTGGGTCAAGTAGAAATCAGTTTTTTGAGGGATTGGTCCATTTCAAGTGTTTTGTTATTTGCATTGTTAATCTTAGGTTTAGTGTTAGATCTAGAAATCTCTTTGAAACCCTTACCTTTTGTTATTTCTTTGATTAGTGGATTAAATTTAGGATTGAAGTATTATCATATTGTTGGATATGATAAATTGAGATTTAGTATTTTGCTTGTAGTAAGGCCTTATTGTGATTACCAATATTTTCACATTTATCATTAAGTTGTTTATGCATTGTCAAGACTTGACATTAGAAACCTTGGGGTTATCTCTTGAGGCTTGCTGATAGAGATTTACCTTTCAAGAGAGATAGAATATTATATCTTGTCTGAGTTGTTGCTGTGCAGAAAACATCATCAATAGATACATAGGTCAACTATGTATTATTTGATTAAAAAAATGATGTGACTAACAAGAAGTTTTGAAAAATAAAACAGCATTAGTATAAAATCATATAATTGTGAATTGTAATATCATTGGAAACTTTGGAATTAATTTGTGGTGTTATATGTAAGATCTAATTTTGGAACTTTGATGTGAAAGGGTGACAAATATAATATGCCTTTACAAGATGAATAACCTTCTATAATAAGAGTTTAATGATTGTAATCTTATTAAGGAATCTATAAAATGCAAAACAAAAAGGTGTAAAAAAATATTTTTGGTTGATGTAAGATTTTTCTTGTACATTCTAGATGCTTCTACATTATACACTTTAGACAATCAAAAAATTAATCCCCACTTTAAGATGGCTAAAGGAAAACTAAAATGGTTCATCACAATTGTATATATCTTTGTTGCAATTTTAATTAGCCTTACCCTCTAATTTTCCAAATATTCTTTGAAATTTTTGTTTCTAGTGTTCTTTCCAACTTTTCAGACAATATCTCCTCAATTTCTTTCTTTTATTTTACTATTTGTTTTCTCCAATCCACTTTCATTCTATCTTCTTTCTATTTTGCTTCATAATATTCATATAAATTTTTTGTGTTAAACATTGGTAATATTCTCAAACTTTCTAGTACTGCTATTTCATATGTATTTTTTGAATCAAATTCCTTATTGATCTTATAAGGACCAAATTAGATTCATATTCAATTTGATGTATGTTCTTTGTGAGAATCTCACATTTCTTAGATATATAGTGACTTCATCTCCTATCACAAACTCATGGTTTTTTTCATTAGCCTTTCTGGTATTTGGAATTCATTTTTTCTAAATTTTCTTCTAACCTCTTCATGTATTATCTTCACATGTTTTGTAAATTCTCTCACAACTTTGACACATTTATTGAATTGTTTCCATATACTATCTCAAATGATGTTATGCATTGAATTATTATAAGCAAATTTATCTTGTGCTAAAATCATGTTCCAATTTCATGTTTCCATTTTCTCAATACATTTTAACATTTTATCTAGATTTTGTTTATCATTTTTGTTTGTCCACCTATTTGTGGTTGATATGTCAAATTTCATCATATATGTGCATGTCTATTTGTTTGTGGGTGATATGATAAACTAAACAGTAACATATTTTTCATTTTCTTCCACAATGTTTTTAAAAATTAATTGACAAAATGATGCAGGAGCATCCAGTGGTGTAAGGGCAATCTTGCATCACCCAAAAATAGTTAAATTTTAAGTTTCTCGATTTTTAGATATTTTTACATTTTTGGATACCCTTTTTGTCATAATGAAATTTCCAATTTATGGTTTTTATTTTCTATTCATGGGTTGAAAGATATTGCAGTTTTAGTTTCCCAGATTTGCACCTGAAAATCTTCTGAGTTAGATTTGGGGCACTTAGAGTTCCCAGAACGACTCCGAAACTTGCTAAATTCAATGTAGCAAATTTTGAGCGCGTTATTGACTTCGAGACTTTTCCAACGGTTCGAATGGTTCGCGAATCGGAGTCCCGAATCAAAAGTTATGGCCCCGGGAAGTTGGCGCACTTTCTAGAAGATACAATTGCAAATGTTCTTTTGAAATTTGAACTTCAAGTTGTAATTTTTTTGCGCCAAATCGCTCAAACTCAAATTTGAATGTTGTTTTGGCTCCAAACTAAAGAAGAGCTTTATTTATGGGGGTTTATAATTTTTGGGTAACTTTTTGGGGACAAGCTCTCACATATTGCGAAAGGGTGATTCTGTAGCTTTCTGTAACTTGCATGTATTGTAGAACTTGGAAATTTGAGATCCTCTGCATGTAAGAAGCTCCATTTTCTGAATAATAAAATTATTCTCTTGTTTGTGGGTTATTTTCTAAGTCTCGGGCTGCGCCCTTATCAAGTGGTATCAGAGCGGGTTTTCTTGAGTGTGTGGACAGATCGTCGATCGTGAGACAATTCGCATCAGGATCGTGGTTGTGGGTCGAGGTCAAAAAAGATGCCTCCAAGAGTGATGCCTGGTAGGTGTGGTGGTGCCTGAGGTGGTCGAGGGGGCAGAAATGCTGGTCGAAGAGATGCACTGGTAGCCCTCCAAAGACAGATTGATGCGTTACAAGAGCAGTTAAGAAGAGGGTTAAACATAAGGGAGGAAAGTGAAGATGAAGG
>VDFB02257633.1:0-15320 GCA_007258455.2 Sequoia sempervirens | reverse complement strand
ATAACACTGGTAGCGATCTTGTTTTTTCACGTATTCTACTAGAATACCAGAACCAAAACGAGAAAATTCTTCTTCTTCTTTGAGTAAACCACAACAACGATTTTTAAACCAATATTTAAATTTTTTCAAGACCAGATATGTTTCGATCAAACAGATCGCCATATGTTTCCGCAGCCATAAAAAGTAATCTGTCTCTGGATCATTTCCTGGATAAAAACGAAATATTTTTTTTTTTTTTTTTGTTTTTCTTTTTTCTTCCGGAAAATAAAGTTCTAGTTTGACTAAGTTTACCGCCACTACTTTCAAGAACTTATCTTGTGTTTGTAGTTGTTCTACTAAGTGGGCTAATTGTTTATTTAATTTTATTCGCACTTCAATAATTAGGAATTCTTCAATTTCACGCACCATTTCTTCAAAACTCATAGAATTGATGTCAAACTCGTCATTCCCCCTATCTTCCGAAGAAGTTTCAGGAAGAAACCTAGACATTTCGTCATTCAATATTGCTTTATTGAAAAGCGCAAGCCTATATAATTCATCTTTGAATCTTTTACGTATTTCAAGAAGTACAAATTGAACTGTTTTCAAACCTGTACCAATAATGTCTTGCCGTATCGTAATAGTTTCTTTTGCACCTAAATTCAAATATTTTATGAATTTCTTTTCTAATACAACCTTAAGGATATTAACAAGAGTATTGTTGTATGCTACTAATGTTTTCAACGCTTTAGTATTTGAAGTATTTGTTTTAAAAAACTGTTTGTAAAAATATTTGTAATAAATTATTTTGTACAATAAAAATGAGACCTTTCGAACCATTTTGATGTCAAACGTCGTATGTTTTTTCTCTAAAAGATCTATCGTAGATAAATTCATGGCCATAGGGCGCCAAGTGCCATTATCAATTAAAAGTTCAATTCGCTCTGAACTAGTCATTTGCAGAGTAGCTCCACATTCTGCACAAACACCTTTTTGTTCTACTAAAGATTTCTTATAGAGAAGGGTCTCACAATTTTCGCACAAAAACCACAAATGCTTAAAACGTTCCGAATTGAATCTGTCTTCTGCGGGTTTTGTTTCGATATATTCAGAATCCTTGTTTTCCTCACACATTTTCCTATATTTTTTCTAGATATTATTAATGTACAACTTTGAACAGATAAAATACAAATTTTGCTTCATTTTTATTCCATTTTTTTAGATCTTGGGCAAAAAGATCTTTTTTGTATTTTTCGTTCGAAAAAAGAAATTTCTCTATCTGACTCACTCGATCTTATCGTCGTAATTCATTTATTTGTTCAAATAGCGTATAGTATATATATACATATATATGTATAGTATATGTAATATATTTTACATACATACATTTGATTCCTTGAGCGGATAACATCCGCTTCTGATCAAAAAACAGAAAATGAAGTCTCCATCAGGTTCTTTCTGATCTGTCCAACGAATTCACGATGATTCGTTGAAAAATAATGAACAACGGACTTAATAAAATATCTATTTCTATTTATACAATACGCTATTGTACCTTTTTTTTACTTTATTACTTTATTCTTAAAGCTCCGGATAAAGCCGAGTCAAAATTAGCTTTTATTAGATTACAACAGATTTGACAAATCCATTCAATCATGAGGATTTAATTTGTGAAAGATAACATGATCTTTAGCCCACTTTGGGCGCAGGCTAGAAGAGATTGAAGCCCCTTGCCCCCTGGGCCTGGATCTACTGATCCACCGACCCAATCGAATAATCCAGAAAATCGAGAGGTAAACCCTTTTTTCTAGCCGAATTATCTATTCCCATCCATTCGGTATTCGGCTCAATCTTAAAGGAAAAGATTGGGCCGAGTTCGATTTGATTAAGGGACCAAACAGACGAAAGTCACTTGATTACAAGCGATCAATCGTATCAAATTGAAATTTGATTTCTTTCCATACTTCACAAGCGGCAGCTAGTTCAGGACTCCATTTAGTAGCTTCGCGGATCACTTCATTACCTTCACGCGCAAGATCACGTCCTTCATTACGGGCTTGTACACAAGCTTCTAAAGCGACTCGATTAGCCACTGCACCAGGTGCATTTCCCCAAAGGTGCCCCAAAGTCCCTCCACCAAACTGTAATACGGAATCATCCCCAAAGATCTCGGTCAGAGCAGGCATATGCCAAACGTGAATACCTCCTGAAGCTACAGGCAGAACACCCGGCATAGAGACCCAATCTTGGGTGAAATAAATACCACGACTTCGGTCTTTTTCAATAAAATCATCACGTAATAGATCAACAAAACCCAAAGTGACTTCTCGTTCTCCTTCAAGTTTACCTACTACAGTACCAGCGTGAATATGATCTCCACCAGACATGCGTAGTGCTTTAGCTAGTACACGGAAGTGCATACCATGATTTCTTTGTCTGTCAATAACTGCATGCATTGCGCGGTGAATGTGAAGAAGTAGGCCATTATCTCGGCAATAATGAGCCAACGAAGTATTTGCCGTAAAACCTCCAGTCAGATAGTCATGCATGATGATAGGAACTCCCAATTCTCTGGCGAATACTGCCCTTTTCATCATTTCTTCACACGTACCTGCAGTAGCATTCAGGTAATGTCCCTTAATCTCACCCGTCTCAGCCTGAGCTTTATAAAGTGCTTCTGCACAAAAGCAGAAACGATCTCTCCAGCGCATCAATGGTTGGGAATTCACGTTTTCATCATCCTTGGTAAAATCAAGTCCACCACGGAGACATTCATAAACCGCTCTACCATAATTCTTGGCAGATAGACCCAATTTTGGTTTGATGGTACATCCCAACAAAGGACGACCATATTTGTTTAATTTATCTCTTTCCACTTGAATACCATGTGGTGGTCCTTGGAAAGTTTTTGAATAAGCAGGAGGAATTCGTAAATCTTCCAGACGTAGAGCCCGTAAGGCTTTGAATCCAAATACATTACCTACAATAGAAGTGAACAGGTTAGTAACAGAACCTTCTTCAAAAAGATCTAAGGGGTAAGCTACATAGGCAATAAATTGATTTTCCTCTCCAGGAACGGGTTCAATATCGTAGCATCGGCCCTTGTAACGATCAAGACTGGTAAGTCCATCGGTCCAAACAGTGGTCCACGTACCGGTCGAAGATTCGGCAGCTACTGCTGCTCCCGCTTCTTCGGGGGGTACTCCAGGTTGAGGAGTGACTCGGAATGCTGCCAAGATATCAGTATCTTTGGTCACATATTCAGGAGTATAATAAGTTAATCTGTAATCTTTAACACCAGCTTTGAATCCGACACTTGCTTTAGTCTCTGTTTTTGGTGACATAAATAAGTCCCTCCCTATGATTTATTGGTTAATAGCTCTTACAAGAAAGAGGTCTACTCGACCTGGGTGTCGAACGTAAAGAATCACTTTTGTATTTCAAAATTTTTGTACAAAATACACATTTTGTAGCCTTTATTGTCAAAAAGGCTTCTCTTTCAAGTGATATTGTATCATGTTATGTATTTATGACGCAACCCGATTTCTTATTTCGATTGACCTGCGGACCTTTCCGCAATTCTAATTTATTCTATATTAGAAGTAAATGCGATACATTTCATTTTAGGCGAAAAAGAAAATGAAAAAAATTGCAATAGCAGACGGTATGGGCATAGGTATAAATGTGACTAGTTATTGGCTCAGCAAGTTGAAGACTTCCGATCGTTATCCATTTACTTCCAATTTCATTGGATGAATATCTATTTATCTCGACAAAATAGCATCAACAGCCTCTAGTCGTGTTCTAGCTCTTTTGAGGGCTACATCAGCCTCGATTGCTTGTCTTTTGCCTTCAGCTCGCGCACGATCAGCTTTAGCTAATCTAAAACTTTCCTGAGCCTCTTGAAGATCAATATCAATACCTCTTTCTGCATTATTTACCAATAATGTTATTTCATTATTGTCTATCTTGGCAAAACCGCCCATCAAAGCCATAGTTGACCACTGGGCATTGAGTCGTATTTTCATGACTCCTATATCCAAAGCTGTTACAATTGCAATATGGTTGGGTAATACACCCATTTGACCATTATTAGTAGTTAGTATTATTTCTTGAACTTCTGAATCCCAAGCAACTCGATTGGGAGTGAGTACACGAAGATTTAGGTTCATTTTGTTTCTTTAAATTTCTTTTAAGTTCATAGCCTTTGCGGTAGCTTCATCAATGTTACCCACCAAATAAAAAGACTGTTCGGGTAGACCATCTAATTCTCCGGAAAGGATCATTTGAAAACCTCTAATTGTTTCTATTAGACTAACATATTTACCGGGGGAACCAGTGAATACCTCCGCTACAAAAAAGGGTTGTGACAAAAACCGTTCAATTTTTCTTGCTCTTGCCACGATTAAACGATCGTCTTCTGATAATTCGTCTAATCCAAGAATAGCTATAATATCTTGAAGTTCCTTATAACGTTGCAAAGTTTGTTTAACTCCTTGCGCAGTATCATAATGTTCTTCGCCTACGATCGAAGGTTGGAGCATAGTTGACGTGGAATCTAGCGGATCTACCGCTGGATAGATCCCCTTGGCAGCTAATCCTCTCGATAGTACAGTAGTAGCATCTAAATGTGCGAATGTTGTAGCAGGAGCGGGATCAGTCAAGTCATCTGCAGGTACATAAACTGCTTGAATGGAGGTTATAGATCCCTCTTTGGTAGAAGTTATTCTCTCTTGTAAAGAACCCATTTCCGTGCTAAGAGTTGGCTGATAACCCACCGCGGAAGGCATTCTGCCTAATAATGCGGATACCTCTGATCCTGCTTGGACAAAGCGGAAGATATTGTCAATAAATAGGAGTACATCTTGTTTATTGACATCTCGGAAATATTCAGCCATAGTTAAAGCAGTTAAACCAACTCTCATACGAGCTCCTGGTGGTTCATTCATCTGACCATAGACCAGAGCTACTTTGGATTCTGATATATTTTGTTCATTAATGACTCCCGATTCTTTCATTTCCTTGTAAAGATCATTTCCTTCACGGGTACGTTCCCCTACTCCGCCAAATACAGAAACACCTCCATGAGCCTTAGCAATGTTGTTGATTAATTCCATAATTAACACTGTTTTACCCACTCCAGCTCCCCCGAATAATCCAATTTTTCCCCCACGGCGATAAGGAGCTAAAAGATCCACTACTTTAATGCCTGTTTCAAAGATTGAAAATTTGGTATCCAACTGTGTAAAGGCGGGAGCAGATCTATGAATAGGAGATGTTGTGAGAGCATCTACAGGACCTAAGTTATCAACGGGTTCCCCAAGAACATTAAAAATTCTCCCGAGAGTAGTTTCACCAACTGGAACACTAAGTGGACCTCCTGTATCAATTACTCTCATTCCTCTCATCAAACCGTCTGTAGCACTCATAGCTACAGCTCTAACCTTATTATTTCCTAATAATTGTTGTACCTCACAAGTCACACTTATTGGCTGACCGGTTGTATCGTTATCCTTAACGATCAACGAATTGTAAATTCTAGGCATATTACCTGGAGGGAAAGATACATCTAATACTGGGCCGATGATCTGAGCAATACGTCCTGCCTTCTTTTCTACAAGTGCGGAAAACCCAAGAATAAAAGGATTGGTTCTCATAAAAAATAAATAAAAAAAGGATATTGATTCCAATTGCTAATACTAGCAAAAAACTAAAAAAAGTACAAATGCTCTGTAATGAGTTGATCAGTCAATAATCATTGAGAGTTAGAACTTTAACTTACTTAGTCATCTTTTTCTTTGTAAAGTTCAACTTCGATAATGATCTAAAAATAGTGATTATTTAAAGGGAAATAATTGACTTATAAAATAAATAAATGTAGTAAAACTTATTTGATTACTCAATCGCATCAAATAAGTTTTACCTACTATTGGATTTGAACCAATGGCTCCCGCCGTATGAAAGCGATACTCTAACCACTGAGTTAAGTGGGTTATTTATTATCATAGATAGAGTCGTACCTAGAAACAATTCTAGGTATAATTCAATATATAAACAATATGCCCATTAACTATGGGATAGTATCGAATGATTCAATTAAATATCATCCGTCTTGACAGAAAGTGATCCATTTTGTTAGTATATCTTCAAGACTAAACTGTGAAGGGCTATAGCTCAGCTAGGTAGAGCACCTCGTTTACACGTGCGCCAATGGTTTTCAGGAGAGTTTATTGGTTCATCCGGTCCATAAAATGGATTTGAGTCTTACTCTATGAATTGGGAGAACAATAGCATGACAAAGATGAAGTTCGCTCTGATTCGAACTATAGATCTAGTTGATATGGTCAATCTCGGGGACATTCAATGTCAGACATAATGAGTACAATACGAGGACCTCAAAAAAGAATTCTTTTCGCTCTATGAACTTTGAGGTGTATGAAGTCTCATATTATTCTTTTGGGGTGATAGAGACTCCATTTGGAGAATCTATGTCTGAGCATGACAGACCTACGTCAAGGGAACCTTTTGAAGCACTTTGGGATTGCTTTCGAAACATTTTTGTTTGAAGCAAACGGAGCCATCTTATTATCTTTCTAGAAAGAAGAGAATGGCAGACTAACTGATCTCTCCATCAGTTAATGAAAGAGCCCAATGCAATATAAAATGCATGTTGGGTTCTTGGAACAGTTCGAATCATTTTGGTAATAAGAAATTTGATCTGTTCTACCGAGAAGGTCTACGGTTCGAGCCCGTATAGCCCTATACAATTAGGAAACTCTTCTATTCCTTCTCTCTCGTATTGTCCCTATGATCCAATGCTAAATTGCGATTAAAAAGCATTGCATTTTTTTTGTTAAATGCGGAACCGACGACTTACACAGAAGAGAATTTATTCAAAAATGAGTAAAGAGGAAATATGAATGAAAAGAAAAAATAAAAAAAAAAGATTTAGAATTATAAGAATGAAAATTCTTTCGATTGCGACCCAGAGTCTTATTCCCCAAGATCTCTGTGACACTAAACAATAGATCATAAATCATGGCGGAATGTGGGCACATATTCATTTTTTTTTTATCAAAGATTATTATCGAATATAATCATATATAATCGAACTCCATTGTCTTTTCAATTTGCTAGAAAGACATAGCATCAATTTGATACTATGTTTCTCATACGGAATCCATTGCATTGCTGGACATATGGACAACTGAGCAACCTTCAGTCTTCGATTCGAATTAGACTGCTAGAAAAGCATCACTGCATCGTTCGTATGCATTCTATGAACCATGCTATTCGTATAATAAACTGATGCATCAACACGCATTCAAATTATTTCTTTTTATTTCAAATGAAGGAATTTCTCTTATTTCCAATACTTACTATGTTTTGTTCACGTAATATTCAACATTTCGGTTGATAGGTCTATAATTGATATTATCCAGGTTTGTCAACCTTTTTTTTTTCAATTTTTTTTCAAGTATTCGTATTAATTCGAGGTTCTCTAAGTTTGTCAACTCTATTTTTCATATTAATATTCAATATGTAATATCGAACAAATAGATAAAGTTTAACTTGCTAGCACATCTCACATCGTTAGAAACAACGACCCTGAAAGACCCCTTATTTCAATAGAGAAAATTCCCTTACATCAAACCATGTTGGTTCACACATTACAACACGAACCAACGTGAAGTCTGCCGAACTGCACGGGTTCTTTTAGAACCATTTCTTAGATTATTTGAAATGTATTACATAATATTCTTTTATTCATTTCCGTGTTAAGTAACAGACGAAACATGGAATTAATATAATAAATGATAATGAATCATTCGGGAGGGGAGAGAAGCGATTAGTAAATTGATAATAAATAGAAGAATTTGATCTATTTAAACAGGAATCTATTTATGTTTCTATTTTCTGAATATGATACTTTTTGGATATATTTATCCATATCCAGCCTTATTCCGATTCTGGCATTCTCAATTTCCAGAAGTTTGGCTCCAATAAGTAAAGGGCCGGAAAAAGCCACTAGTTATGAATCAGGTATAGAACCAATGGGAGATACCTGGATCCAATTTAGAATTCGTTATTATATGTTTGCTTTAGTTTTTGTTGTTTTTGATGTGGAAACAGTCTTTCTTTATCCGTGGGCTATGAGTTTTGATATTTTGGGTCTATTTACATTTATAGAAGCTTTTATTTTCGTGATTATCTTAATTGTTGGTTTAGTTTATGCATGGAGAAAAGGAGCATTGGAATGGTCTTAACTCCCAAATTTTGGAGTGGTAAAAGGCAAGTAGAAAATTATCTAAATCTAAAGCCGGCGATAAATCCTATAGAATCCTCTTTACTTGATCAAGCAACTCCGAATTCAGTGATTTCAACTACTCTAAACGATCTGTCCAATTGGGCGAGACTCTCTAGTTTATGGCCGCTCCTTTATGGTACTAGTTGTTGTTTTATCGAATTTGCTTCATTAATAGGTTCGCGATTCGACTTTGATCGTTACGGTTTGGTGCCAAGATCCAGTCCTAGGCAAGCCGACCTTCTTATAACAGCCGGAACTGTGACCATGAAAATGGCTCCTTCTTTAGTGAGATTATATGAACAGATGCCCGAACCAAAATATGTAATTGCTATGGGAGCCTGTACTATTACAGGAGGAATGTTTAGTACAGATTCTTATAGTACCGTTCGCGGAGTAGATAAGTTAATTCCCGTGGATATCTATTTGCCGGGTTGTCCTCCTAAACCAGAAGCTATTATAGATGCTATAATAAAACTTCGTGAAAAAATAGCCCAAGAAATATCTGAAGATAGAACCGAGTTTAAACAAGTAAAGAGATATTTCACTAGAAAGCATAGGTTTCATATTGGGTCCAGTATCCTTATTGAAAATAAGGAGGAGAAGTTTTTTCATCAATCTTATGAATCTCGGTTTGAATCGACTTTAGAGATAACTCCCAAAACATCTGAATCCATTTCAGAGATACCGTACCCTTTGAAAAATTTGAAAATACGAGAGTTTGCTGGCGAATGAACAACAGTTAGTAAAAAGTAACGAACAGGAAATAAATTTTTGAAATTCCATTAGAAATGTCAAATCCTTATACAGATACTTTGACAATAAATAGTAATCAAATGCAAGGCCGATTATCTGCTTGGCTAGCCAAGCATAAGTTAGCTCATAGACCTTTGGGTTTTGATTACCAAGGCACAGAAACATTACAGATCAAATCTGAGGATTGGGCCTCTATAGCCGTTGCTCTATATGTTTATGGTTTTAATTATCTCCGTTCTCAGTGTGCTTATGATGTAGCACCAGGGGGTTCCTTAGCTAGTGTATATCATCTTACGAGAATAAAGGATAATGCAGATCAACCCGAAGAGGTGTGTATAAAAGTTTTTGCCCCAAGGGAAGATCCCAGAATCCCGTCTGTTCTACGTATTTGGAAAGGTGCTAATTTCCAGGAACGGGAATCTTATGATATGTTGGGAATATTTTATGAAAGTCATCCATGTCTAAAACGTATATTGATGCCAGAAAGTTGGATTGGGTGGCCTTTACGCAAAGACTATATTGCACCTGATTTTTATGAAATACAAGATTCTCATTGAGTGCAAAAAAAGAAAAAAAAAATAGATATAGATATCTATCTTCTAGAATAAGATAAGACTCTGGCCGCAAACAAATTATTATTCATTTGTATTCTCCTATATTCATTGAAGAATATAGGATGAATAAAATAGTTTTATTCATATGGCAATAATTTTTTACCATGCACATCTCATCTACAAAAAGGAAAGCTCCTATAACAGTTTAAGTTTTTATTAGATTATATTGAGTCTAACCATCAAATCTTTTTCGATTTGAGTTTGATATATGATACATAGTATCAAGATTCGATTAGAAAAGGGAACGCATATACAAACATAAAAAAAAAAAAGAATGAAACATATCCCGCCCGGTATGAAAAAAGTTTATGCACGTAGACATAGATCTATATGTATCTATCTATGTATGTCCATCTAGACAGGCTCTACATGAAAAAAGAGAATATATATAAGATAAGAAGGAAAACAATAAAATTGATTAATTACTATTACTCACGGCGAAGAATTCCATTTATTTATGGAAAGCTTTGATATCCATTTTTTTTATAATCTCATACTTGTACTTCTACATTTGTCTAAGTCCATCTAATAAATAAAATAAAAAATGTTTTCGTGTCCATCGGTGGTGTAACATTAGAAATTACAGAAATGACTCTGATATCTCTCATATAAGCATGGGGAGATTTGAAATGATTATAGAAATCATTTTTGGGATCTCCCATGAAAATAAATCGATATTAGTTATCGCTCACATCCACAAATATCATTCCAAATAATTTGAATCAATTTCGATCTTTATCTTACAAACATAATTTTCTATACGTTGATATTTCAAGAATTTCAATAAAATGAGATAGATCGAATTATCTCAAATTATTTGATCCAGAATTACTGGAACATTTTGAACTTATTAAGTTCTCACCAAAGTGGTTGGACCCAAGTCTTCTAGATTTTTCTGACGACGTAGAGGTCGGGTAACCAATTCAAGTACATCTCTTGCATTGGCAAACCCATGAATCTGGGCAAAAGTAAATTCAACTGACCATTTAGTACTAATTCCTCTTGCCTCTAACGGGTTAGCATGAGCCATTCCCGTGATAGCTAAATCGGGTTTTAATTCGCGTATACGTCGTATTTGATTCGAATTATCTGGTTTCTCCACAATTCGTGGTATTGGTACACACATCTTTATACATGTATCTTGTAAAAGTGATAATTCAGCAGCTTGATATCGCTTATCCATATATGGAATGCCAATTTCATGAACAATCATTCCACATCTGATTAAGAATCTTGCTAGAGATACTTCTAGCAGATTATCTCCCATGAAAAAGACAGATTTACCACGTACCAAATCAAGATAATCCTTTAAGCTTTCCCATATCCGTTCCTCCCTTTCCTCCAAACCTTGGGGTTCAACATCAAATACAGGACAAATCTTTTCAATCCAAGCACGCGTTCCGTCTGGACCGATAGGAAAAGGAGCTCCAATTAATTGACATTTTTCGCGTCTTACCAAAGTTGTCGCTGTCCGACTCAAAAATGGGTTAACACCACAAACATAAACTCCATCACCCAATGATGGAAGATCAGTATATTTTTGAGCAGGTAACCAACCTGATACCTTGATGGATTGACGTTTTAATTCTAGATTTAGTTGAGAAGCCACATTGGACGGCAAAGATCCAAAAAGAACTAAGGAAGGGTGATTTGCATATTCAACCAATTCCTCTTTTTTTCTAGAATGAAAAGTGAAAAAATTTTGTATAGTTTCTTTTCGTTCACGAACGGAGAATTCCGATTCTGGACAACGATGTGCCATCGCAGCTAACACAGTATCTTCTCCTTGAGTAAAAGCATAATCGAGTCCATTCGCTCTTGCCACTAGAATTGGGATTCCAATTTCCCATTCTAGTTTGGGTGCCATACCTTCCAAATCCATTTTGATTATCTCTGTAGTACAAGTACCTATCCATATGATCACGCTGGGGTCTCTATCTTTTCTTATTCGAATACAAAGCTTTTTTAATCCTTCATAATCATTCAATTGAGCCGAGATATCTCCTTCTTCCAATTCTGCCATTGCATAGCGAGGTTCTGCAAAAATCATTACTCCAAGTGCATTTTGCAGAAAATAACCGCATGTCTTTGTGCCCACAACTAAAAAGAAACTATCTTCGATCTTTTGATATAACCAAGATACACAGCTAATTGGACAAAAAGTATGATAATTACCTGTCTCGCATTCGACAGTGAGAGGTTCATCAATGTTCACTGACATAAATGATTATAACTATGTTGATTAAATCGTCGTAAATCCAAGTAAATTTTCCTTATTATTTTGATCTTTCCCCTCATCAATAGGATTCAGATAAAGGTCAGAGAGTAAACTGAATAATTCCCGATCTGGAATCTCCTTTGGCACAATACCTTCTGGTTGGGACAATATTTGATCCGCTATGTCTAAATAATATTCACATACATAGTTAAGGGATGGTTCGGATCCAACCATTTCAAATAAGGTTTTCCCCTTGACTCTCGAAACTCGAATATCTTCAATAAGAGGTAACACTTCTATTACGGGCATTGGACAGGCTTCTACATATTTATTAATAAGATCTCTTTTAGATGTACGATTTCCAACCAAACCTGCTAATCGGAGTGGATGTGTACGAGCTTTTTCCCTGATAGAAGCAGTAATACGATTAGCTGCAAATAATGCATCAAATCCATTATCTGTGATAATGACACAGTAATCTGCATAGTTCAACGGAGCAGCAAAACCTCCACAAACCACGTCACCCAATACATCAAATAATATTATATCATATTCGTAAAATGCATTTAATTCTTTTAACAATTTCACAGTCTCTCCTACCACATATCCCCCGCATCCAGCTCCTGCGGGTGGCCCCCCAGCTTCCACACAATCTACCCCTCCATAACCTTTATGAATGACATCTTCGGACCAAATATCCTCATAATGATAATCTTTGGACTGCAAAGTATCTATAATTGTAGGTATCAAAAATCCTGTTAGAGTAAAAGTACTATCATGTTTGGGATCACATCCAATCTGTAACACTTTTTCACCACGTCTAGCTAGGGCAATTGAAATATTACAACTAGTGGTTGATTTACCGATTCCGCCTTTTCCATAAACTGCTATTTTCATCTTTTGATCTCCTTTTATTTCTTTTTTATCTTCCGAATTTGTTATTCGGAAGATCTCATTTTGAGTTTTACTTTGCCTTATTTATATGATTGTAGCATATTACATTGTTTGGCCCTGCTTTTTTTTTAGCTCCCTCACATCTTAAACCTTATTCTCTCCTGAGTAAATGGAGGAAGCCAAGCAAAAGACCCCTCCTTCATTCCCAGATAAAGGCAATTTTGTTCATTAATTTGCAGCGGATGAAACTACCTGCTAATTAAGACTTAGTTCTCTCTATTCAAATAATAGAATGGAAAAATGGAGTGAGTCAGATAGAGAAATTTCTTTTTTCAATTTACTGCATGGCAAATGATAACAGGAGAAGATAGGTTTGGGATTCGATTTGATTGCCTTATGAATGTGTTATATATGATGTTAAATTATGGTTATTTCAATGAATAAATTGAAATAACCAAGGAAATAGTTTTGGAAAGATCCCAATCCTCTCATCGATTCAGTTTGTTCTTTTTTTTCAAATATCTTTGTTATATGTTATAACGTAACATATATATACAATATATATATATATATATATACATAACAGTGTATCGTGAACCACTAATCATTTGATTGATTATATCAAATCACAATTCATTGTGATCCGGTCGATTTTTTTACCGGGCGAACGACGGGGATCGAACCCGCGCGTGGTGGATTCACAATCCACTGCCTTGGAACCACTTGGCTACGTCCGCCCCAAACTAATTGACAGTCTCTGTCTACGGTCATTCCATTTCAAGAAGAGTGGTTCTAAGCTCCGAAAATGAATTAATAATGAACTAATATATTAGTAGTTCTTAATTCGTCAGTTCAGTTGGCAAGCTCTAACCGGACATCAAAGTGATGCATTGCAAGATAAATAACCTTGAATGCAACTCTCGAACAAGTTAGTTGCATTTCTTTATTTCTTTATTGCAATGAATAGGCAAATACCCAATTTCAGATCTGAGCCGATACTTATGATTATGCATCCATGGCTGAATGGTAAAAGCACCCAACTCATAATTGGGAAGTCGCGGGTTCAATTCCTGCTGGATGCACAATAAACAGTTATTGTGCTCTGCTCACACTATCTTTTAGTTTTATGACAGAAAAATGAGAGGAAAAAAAGCAGTACCAAACCTTTCGGTTTTGATACTGCTTTTTTTTGCTTTTCAAGGATTGAAACACATTAACAATCCATCGGATTGAGTAATTAGCCGTCTATAGAATTAGCTTCAACAGCAGCTAGATCCAGAGGGAAGTTGTGAGCATTACGTTCGTGCATAACTTCCATACCAAGGTTAGCACGATTAATGATATCGGCCCAAGTGTTAATTACACGACCTTGACTGTCAACAACAGATTGGTTGAAATTGAATCCATTTAAGTTGAAAGCCATAGTGCTGATGCCCAAAGCAGTAAACCAGATACCTACTACTGGCCAAGCAGCTAAAAAGAAATGTAGAGAACGGGAGTTGTTGAAACTAGCATATTGGAAGATCAATCGGCCGAAATAACCGTGAGCAGCTACAATATTGTAGGTTTCTTCTTCCTGACCAAATTTGTAACCTGCATTAGCAGACTCATTTTCGGTAGTTTCTCTGATCAAACTCGAAGTTACCAAGGAACCATGCATAGCACTAAATAGAGAGCCGCCGAATACGCCAGCTACACCTAGCATGTGAAATGGATGCATAAGAATATTGTGCTCAGCCTGGAATACGATCATGAAATTGAAAGTACCAGAGATTCCTAGAGGCATACCATCAGAGAAGCTTCCTTGACCAATAGGGTAAATCAAGAAAACAGCAGTAGCTGCTGCTACTGGAGCTGAATATGCAACAGCAATCCAAGGACGCATGCCTAGACGGAAGCTAAGCTCCCACTCACGACCCATATAGCAAGCTACACCAAGTAGGAAGTGTAGAACGATTAGCTCATAGGGACCACCGTTGTATAGCCATTCATCAACAGAAGCTGCTTCCCAGATGGGATAGAAATGCAGACCAATGGCTGCAGAGGTAGGAATAATAGCACCGGAAATAATATTATTTCCATAAAGAAGAGAACCGGAAACAGGTTCACGAATACCATCAATATCTACTGGAGGAGCTGCAATGAAAGCGATAATGAATACAGAGGTTGCAGTCAATAGGGTAGGAATCATTAAGACACCGAACCATCCAATGTAAAGACGGTTTTCAGTGCTAGTGATCCAATCGCAAAAACGATTCCATAGGCTTGCGCTTTCGCGTCTTTCTAGAATTGCGGTCATGGTTATAACTTGGTTTTTTTCATCATTAAAAGCTCCCAAGCATACACATAAGGCTTGTTATTGAACAGTATAATATGATTCATATCTGTATGTCAACCGATATTTTGACATCTTTATGAATACTATAGAAATTTAGAGTATCGTCCTCCATAAATTAGATGCTTATTTCGCGCACATATTGAAATACTTTTCAATACTCTATATCCGTAGATATTAATACCAGTATTAATGCGCTCTATTAGCATTCCTTCTTTC